>CP139503.1:6710485-6746008 GCA_021014915.2 Artemisia tridentata subsp. tridentata
AAGTTGTTTGTAATTGTACCAGTGCAGCCATTCCATGTGACTACGACCACTCGTATCAAAAATATTCTTTGCCAGTAGCTACATTAAACATCCTGCTATACTCTGCAAATAAGATGAAAATCATGCTTTAGAAGAAATCCTTTAATAAGTATGTGAGGTTAAAAGTGGATTTTATATATATATATATATATATATATATATATATATATATATATATATATATATATATATATATATATCTGTTAATCAACACTAAACACACACCATGGCTGCAACCACAATACTGGTTGCTCCGCCAAGGTACTTATTTGAGTTAAACATGCGTCGAAAAATGTAAGTTTACAAACCTATCATCACTGCCTTAATCATATGGTACATTACCTTGTATATATTGAATCACTCAACAATGCATCGGAACAAAACTGGAAGATATCTAACAAACATTTCAACCGGGACATGGCGGCAAACACACCTAATATTGTTTCATGTTCGCGTATTTCTGATCTTGGTCTTGATATAGCAAGCTAGTAAAAAATGAGGCTCAGATATGTACATATATAATCGACATTAAATGCACGCCATGGCTGCAACCACAATTCTGGTTGCCCCGCCAAGGAACGCGCATCGAGAAAATGTAAGTGTTCAAACCTATCATCATCGCCTTAATAACATGGCTGCAAATTACTAATCAAAAAGCCAATTTCAGAAAGTCAGCAAAACTAAGATTTGCAGTCAGAAAAAGTGACATCGTCTGCCGTCATAAAGACGCGTCAAAACGGCGCCGTATTAAACCGTTTATAAGGATATATAGTAATAGTCTGATTATATATATAGTTATAGAGCGTCAGAAACGACGCCGTTTTAATTGTGGGCTTCACGCAATTTTTTTGGCCTGCTACCTGCGGCCCAATTCAGTCTTCAGAAAACAATTAGGCTCAGACCTGCAAATGAGGACCAGGCCACAGAAACAACTGAAGTTCACCGTGGCTGCAAAATAGAACCGGTTGCTTAGTTATCATTTATACTATGCCCTCCGGTGATTGCCCCGCCACTACCTTCAGATTTTCAACGACCCATTTCGTTTCCCCACAAATTATGGCAATCATCATAGCCCATTATCTTCATTAATTACTATATAATATATATATATATATATATATATATATATATATATATACTAGACTTCCAAGCCCGCCCGTTGGGCGGGCATGACTTGTAATTTTAATTTGTAAGGTTTTACTTATTATGAAACCATTTTTAAGGAGCCCGACGGATGGGCATGATTTGTAAATTTAATTTGGATGACTTTACTTATTATGAAATCATTTTTAAGGATTTTTTTGTAGGGGTAATCGATATTGAGCCCGATGGTCGGGCATGAATTGTATTTTTACTTCGGATGGCTTTACTTACTATGAAACCATTTTAAGGATTTTTTACTTACAATTTTAATTGTTATACTTATTATGAAATTATTTTTTAAAGACTTTTGTGTAGGAGTAATTGATATTAAATTATATTGGTTTACTTATTAAGACTGACGGGACAGTAATTCAGATTGGGTTGTTTAGCATGAAAACGACAAAAATATGTAAGTTTGGGTTAGTTTCTTTAGATTTCATTATAATTCTTATATGATGCACTTTATTTAATTTTATTATAGTATCAGTTAATAGAAATTCATTTTTAAGGACGGGGAGCTTAACTAATATTTTGATTGTATTAGTTTACGTTAAACAAATATATATATGAAGTACTTACTGGAACTCTTGGCTAGCTTTGAAACTTGCATATTAATGCAATAAAAATATTTTTACCAATATTAGTGATCACTTTGAGTTTGCTGAAATCCACAACAGGTCTCTTCTTGAAATTAATGGTTTTATGGCTGCGTCACTCAATATCATCATGTATGCTTAAAAATCAATTCTCTTCGCGATGGTGTATTTTTTGCCGCTCAACGATTTACCGTTTGCAGGATATTTTATTTTCAAAAAAAGGTTAAAATAGGTTTCTTTTGTTTTGATGAAAAAATAAATGGCTAAAATTTGTTCATTTGATTTTTAGAAAATTTGTGATCGGATTCAATTTTAACACTTAAGTCAAATAAGAAAAGTTTTCAAAACCATGAATATTTGCTTTTTTCATATACATGAACTGATTCAATTTTGACCGAAAAGATTTTAATTTTGACTTTTATTAGCTAATTTGAACAAAATAATATTCTTCTATTGGTTCACTTTAGTTTTTCTTATAAATCCTTTTGCAAAATGTTCCAAAACGACATAATATCTTTGTTGTATTAAAGATTTATCATGTAAAGTTAAAAACAATGTGATTGGAACATGTTGTATATAAAACATCTAAACAGGCTTCCAATAAAAAAAAGTTAAGATGACTTGATCTACAGCAAAATGAATATTGGAGGGAAATCTCATTACCAAATTGCACTATAGAACCTGTCCCATTAGTTTGCAACTTTGCATGCATTAGACATGAAAGTCGCTGGAATGACCTATGCTTCACTAACAGCCTCAAATCTGGATGTGCTCACGATGTCATGGCTGATCAAAAGAAAAACGATAAGTGCAAAAGAAGACATTAAAAACTTCTCGAGTCTTGACATGTATCTCTATATCATATGTTGAAGATACCCCATACATCACAAAATAAACGGATCAAAAGTGACACTTCTGCAGTTCTGCCAAATCAATTTCTATCTTTTTAGCTCAAAATCTTGGTAGCAGTAGTAACATAGCATGAAAACTGAGTATAAACTTACCTGGTTCAGTAAAACTTGCTTAGTTGAACGTGCACAGTCAAGTTCAACCTTCATTGTCAATATGTTATTGACGAACAAACACAATTATAAAACATGATATTTTCTCAAACAAAAACCTGTTTTATAAACATCTAACGGTGACTCTTACTACCATTATTCAAATCCAAATAGATTCATGGTACTGTTACTACCATAACACAAGCCAAATAGATCCAGGATACCAAAGCAAGCGAGCAACTAAACAATTTAAAATTTTAAAGCAGAATTAATTCACAAAACGTGTATATTAGCGGAAACACTTTAACCCCAAGTACACATAAAATACACATTTAGATGGACAATTAAGCATTGATATAGATGTCGAAGCCCGCCCGAGGGGCGGGTATGACTTATAATTATAATTTTTATGGTGTTAGTTAACGGAAATTCATTTTTATGGACGGGGAGCTTAATTATTATTTTGATGGTATTAGTTAACGTGAAATATTTTTTAAGGAAGGTGAGCTTGATGTACATTTTATAAGTTAACTAAAAATAAGATATAAACATATCATTTTTATATTGAATTAATTAACAATGAAAAATAACTGAACGTTAACAATTTAAATACAATAAAAATATACAAAGCTCTTTGTAACAATATAATATATGATTTAAACAAAAAATGTGAAATAAAGCTTCTTTATACATAACATTTGTAGTAGCATAGCCCGGCCGATGCGCAATAAGACGACCATGAACCAGCCTCTAAGCAAAATAGTCACCTTCTTTGGAATTTCTTTACATCACTTTATTTATAGATTTAATTATATCATCTTCAAGTAGCTTGGCATCAATAAATGCCTTAAGATCCATTACCAAGAATCTGCAACTTTCGTTATATATGAGTAATGAACTTTTTATATAGAAAAAGAAGACTAACATAACTTATAACCAAAATATCATATAAAAACATATTAAAGAAGTATTTATTTTTTGGCCATCTTAACATGCCTATGGTATTTTCCACTCTACGTATAATGGAATACTTATGACGGAGGGTTAGATATGAACAATGCTTTAACCTGTTACCAAAAACCATATTTGAAAGTTCATCGTTTGACCCATTACCCCAACTAAACCCAACACTGCACAACCTCTTAAAAGGATTACACACACATTATAGTAGTAAAACATGATTAAGGGAATTTTAACTTTTACATTTTGAAATACGATTGACACAAATTAAACTTTTCTATACCTTCAAGTCCTTGCTGAAGCCAATTTTTCACATCAACATACATTCAAAGTCTTTAAATTTCTTCAGTAACCACTAAGATACTCTAGGGCGCTCCGCTACAAATTATATATGAAAAAAGAAAAAACATATCAACACAAAATCACATTAACTTACGCTGTGAGGATATAATCAAGTAGTCAATAATATTGTCATATAAAATTACCAGAAGTAAGCTTGTTGGCACATGAACCCATAGGCAACATAAAAAACTTCCTAATCAAAATTACTAAGAAAAGTCCAATAACAGTATTGACCTGCAAAAAATAGACTTTTAAATTAGACAACCTCAAGAGGACCAACAAAATAATTGTTGAAAAGATGGAATATGTAAAGAACCAAGGTCTTGAGCGTATAAGTTGATATGAGCCCATGATGAGCACCAAGTATACGGCACTAATTGTAAGTTTTTGGTCAGTATAATACTAAGCTTAAATAAATGGTTCAGGTTTATCAAATGATCAACCTGCAAATGCCAAATTTGTCGTGCGGCGGGAGAGCACTTGTTGTGCTATCAATGACACATTTTGCGAGATATAATAAAAGCAAAATGTAGACTATAGAGATCGATTGCATGATGACCATATTCAGATTTTTGACATGTAACAACTCATGTATCAAAATACTTCATACTGCTTATTCAAAACAAATATTATGAACTTGGTTACCTCATACTGATTAAAACATGTTATTTCATTTACAAAAGTCTAATATGCACTATAGTTAATCAATCCCAAATACCCTTATAATTATGTGAGCCAGTCAAGTTAACTAAAGCTTCAATTTATCATCGACTAACTTCATGGGCCAAGTAGTTGTTTATCTCCTTTATACATAGTATGGAAAATTTATTAAAAAACTCTCAAACATATCCGAATTTAACATTTGTTTCTTGGTCAGATATCAAATGCAAAATAGTTCAAAACATCTCAATTATAAAAGTTACCTCTTCATCAACTTTTAGAAAACGCTACAGCCATTTCTCCTCAAATTTGGCAACTCTTAAAATAAGTAGCAACTTTAGTTGATAGCTTAACAGACATTATTACAGGTGACGTTGAGCATACATACTTAGTTGTGACTACAATTGGTAGACATGTTTGGAAAAGTGGACTTGTACAAAGAAAGGGTTGTAACTATAATTGGTAGATGTGTCTCAAATTTCATCTAGCATGGGTCTCCAACAGGGGTAAGAAATGGAAAAAGCCTAAGCCCGATCGTAGGACCAACCCAAAAGCTATAACTCAACCTAACTTTGCGATACACATCATGAAATTTTGGTTGCGTCCACCGCTTAGTCGGCTTATGCTTTTTAGGCTTGAGATTTTTATATACAAAAGTCACCTATTTTGATCCATTACCCAACTCATCCGATCCGACCAATTTTCCACCTCATAATATAACTTCAATTGCATAAAAAGCATACCAGCTTTTACTTACCCAAAAAAGTGAGGCTGCCCTTTGAATTCCTTCGTATATTTACCATCCTTTTTCCTGATCTCTAGCTCAGCTTCCACCATTTGAATAAGCATCTTTTCAGTTTCGATTTTTGCAACCTATACTCATCGCATCCATAGAAAGAAAACACATTAACACTTTACCAAGAATAGAAGATGCAAAAAGATGTGTCAGATACTAATATTTAATGATAATATTATTCAACATTCATGAACCATAACTACCTACACATTTCCATGAGGATCTCTTTCTAGCAGCAATTGTTCCTGAATTGCTTTTGGTAATATCTCAAAGAGCTCATGAGACTGGCTTCTAAGTTTCTTCTTCCATGCTCCTTCTTGATCGACAACATCATGTGCTAATATTTCATTCAGCTCTGCAATAAGTTGTTGCACCTGTGGATCATAATGAACAAATGACACAGTTACATAAAAAATGATGATCAAGATTAAATTATTACAAGTTCTCTAAGGGTCAGGTTGTATACCCATTACATCAATGAGCGCATACAATCAAAAAAGCCGTAACTTTTATGAAATTCAAAATCAAACTCGCCTGACCCATTTGACCCAAAGAAAAGTATTTAATTTTTTCAAATGTATTGATTTGATCCAAACAAATTTTTACCTATTCCCGACCCAACCTGATCTTGTTAACCGATATATGTATTTTGTAATCTGTTCGCTTATGTACTCTAAGTCTGGCATGAAGGGACTTGTTTAAAGAGTAATCATCTAAATGGCTGTCATAAGATACTTCCTCACCACCAAAGTTAAATACACATGATAGATTAACAAATAATAGACATAATTTGACACGTTCACCCCTTATATGTCAATGGGTCTATCCTTCGCCATTTTTTATTACCCGTTTGACCCATTACATCAATGAGCGCATACAATCAAAAAAGCCGTAACTTTTATGAAATTCAAAATCAAACTCGACTGACCCATTTGACCCAAAGAAAAGTATTTAATTTTTTCAAATGTATTGCTTTGATCCAAATTTATTTTTACCTATTCCCGACCCAACCTGATCTTGTTAACCGATATATGTATTTTGTAATCTGTTCGCGACCCAAGTGGTGATTAAAAAGGACGAACCTTTGTGGCATTACTTATCTAAGTGCTTATCTCTTTACTGCATTCCTAAAAAGCAATCCCATTATCCAAAACACTCTTCCTAACTGCGTATGTGGTTTATTTAACAGTTGATAAATAACTATTGAACATTTAACAAAAAGCAGTTCAATTTAAAATAAGCAACCCCAAACACCCCTTTTGTCTATCTTATTTAAATGGGTACTAATATGAAGATTAATAATCTTAATAAGCAACCCCAAACACCCTCTTTATAATCTGTAGTTGCATACGAATTGCAAAATTTTAAATGCATTTGATTTAAAGCTAATTGATCATACATATATAAATAATAACAAAATGGAAATGAAACAAACATTTGCATAGATAACCTAACTGAGACTAAAATGAACAATATTTAGACTAACCTAATACCTCATTTATAGATTTCATGATCATCTCTTGGAATTTCTGTTTCAAGTGTGGAAATTTGAGTTCAGAAGGGCTGCTTTCATATCCGATTTCCATGTCTTGTTCAAACGACTGCGATCTGGAGTCCCTGTTATTTTGACTCTTGTTCAAACGACTGTTGCTTTCATAGCTGATAGCATTAATGCATTTAGAAAAAAACCTGATATAATATACCATAGTCTTTGACTAAAGTAAATTATTTGATATTACAACGATCATTAACTGAAATAACAAATTTCATAAATATTGTTAATAATCATACTTTCCAAAGATTGCATTAGGACACCTTTCTTCCCAAAAAGGACAGTCTTGATCCATTTTCCAAGAGGCTTCACTATTTTATCACTTAAGCAGTTTTGATAAGCAATCCTAAACACCCTATATTCGTATCACTTAAGCAGTTTTGATAAGCAATCCCAAGATACATAGTACCAATCCCTTGTACTTATGTCGGATATGGTGCCCTCACATGTGAAATGCACAGCCTGCATTCGTTAGCAAATCAGCATATAAGGCAATAAGTACAGAAAAAGTATACAAAATAGCTTATAAAAGCACAAAAGAATATAAACCAATAGGCACTCTTGATCGTATAAGCACTAACCAAACACCCCTAATTCAGGCTTCAAACTTTAGTCGTTAAGAAAATTTTGAGCTTTTCTTCACTTCTTAAAGTTTTAGACATATTTCTGTGCATTAACCACAAACTAATTATATATTACCTACAATATGTCACAAACCCAAGGCTTTTGCTTTGGTCACTATCTCTATTATATATAACCTACAATCAAAATAAGAACACCACCCTCCCATTAACTATTACCAACAAATAATATGTATTCTTAACTTTCATAAACCAACTGCAACAATATGTACAAATAAATATATACAAAGGTTTGAAAAATAAACGTAATATGCAGCATATGAAAATTGGTTCAAATCTTATGAACTGATACTTATTAATTTAGTTTGTTCAAACACAGATGATGAGTTATTGAATGCATCAAAATCAAACGCAGATCAATACTTATCATTAAGATTTATAGTTTATATCACATAATGAGCACCAACGACTATATGTTATGCATAGAATCTAATAGGTTTAGGAAGCCATATTGCATAATCATTATCAAAACTATCATATACAAAAACAGAGTGAGCTTACAGTTTCCAGCAAAGACGAAGTCACTCTATCAGTTGTAAGACCTCCAGTTCTTATGTTTGCACGAACAGGTGCCCCCAAATCAGATGGAAGAGTCTTGCCGGCAAAAATAACAAAATAGTGTGATACAACAACACTCATACATACTAAAAAAGAAACAAATAACACATACCTTTCTAAAATGATTTTCTCAAGATCTATAAACGCACCACCACGTATAACTAAACATTTGCCAAAACCGATGTTGGCCTGGTATCTAATAATTGCAGATGTTGGGTTGGTACCTGAAAAGGACACACTTTCGGAAGTCACACCAACAATAGGAGTAACAAATATATGATAGCTATGAGTACGTTTAGACTTACACACTAATTAATAAATTGAAAATTATAAGGGGCCAACCTTTTGAGGCACATAAAAGAGGTAGCCGATACCATACTTAAACGTTTAAAAGCTTCAAATTTCGGTCAGTTGTTTAAAATTAGTTTTTCTTAATCATATATGATATATTTATTATCATTCGTAATTCCAATAAACGTTAATGGGTAAACAACCAATTTTGACCCAACCATGTTGCCACCTATAGCATTAATTCTGACAAAAAAAAGTTGTGCAAATAACATGGAATATGAAGATAATTATAGATATAACTAACCTGAAGCATGTATTGTTCCCACATACAGTTGAACACAAAGGTCAGAATAATATAATCTTGGATTACTTATTTTTATAAACACATTTGCAATTATTTTCATTGGACAGAAACTCAAAAACTTGGATTACTTATTTTTATCTGTCTTAACTTGAATATCGTAAAAATTAAAGAAAGGTGCATACCTGACAAACTCATCCATTTCTGAGACATGGTTTTTGCCCAATTGTATGAGAGACTCGTGTGTCTTTTTGGAATGCTTCAATGCCATTTCAGTAGTCTCAACACCGGAGATAAAGTTTAGATAAAAAATTAATCAAAAGTATAAGTTCTTGTTAACACCAATGTTAAGATGACTTCACAAAATAACTCGCTAACCTTTTTTGCAGCAATAACTCAAATCGACAGTGTTTAGCAGCAGATCAATCTGCAGTGTCTTTTACATCATTTTCGGCTTGTAAGGAAAATTCTTGCCATTTTCTTTTGGCATCTGTTGTAATTCCCTCCATTGAAGAAACATGTCCATCCAAAACTGTCTTACTTCCAGCTGCAGTTTCCTTGATATTAGCCAAACGTGCATCGACCATCTCCTTTTGGCAACTGATATGACTTGAGACTAAACTTGTTACATCAGCAATAAGTTTCTGTGCATCAGATCTTGATTGCTCCTAAAGTAATTCATCTTTCAAGAGTTAGAAGTATTTGATACTATTACACTTTTTTATTTGAAAATTCTTTTAATCATACCTCATATGCCTTCTGAAATTCATCTATACTCTTTGTCTACATCTCGTCAGCTTGATTAGCATGATTTCCTATATCTTTGGATTCTTCCATCAGCTTATCAAAAATACCATTGATGAACTTGGATATATTCGTTGTATGATGAATGCTGACATTGAATATCTGAAATATATATTAAAATCTCAAACACCATTTAAATTGAAAATGATCAGCAGAATTTTAAATATAAAAAATATAAACCTTTGGAAGCTCTCTAGCAAAAATTGCAATATCATCTTGCTGAGTTGATAAGGTGCCCTGAATCTCATCAAATATAGATTTTCCTTCTGTATCTTCTTCAGCCAAAAGCTAATATAACAGAGATAATTAAAATAATGTACTAATTAACATTATCTTCTAATTTTATGGATGCTAATCAAGTCAATGGTATGTACTTAAGCCTTTACGATCGTCTAAACACCCATTGGTAGTTGCTTTGTGCAAACGTACAACATTTTCCATGTCCTCAATGTGGGAAACATACAAATTCTTTAATGCAGATACTTTTTTCTTTAAGTAGGTGATGGCCTGTAGCGTAAAATCATATATGTAATTATATGTATACTGTTTAAGTAATGTTGTAGACACAAATTATATAACATGTATCTGGTGGTACAGATCAAGTGATACCTTATCGTTAATGTTTATGAAAGTTTGATAGTTTCAAGATTATATTTGTTATATAATCTGTGGCGTTCTTCAGAGTCTGCTTTTGGGCAGCAACCTGTAATAAAAGAAATAAAATTATGAAGATTTTATTATCAATCTAAATACTGAGAAAACGTTTGATCATTTATTCCGATAACATAGGACATGGATTAAGTGATGCTTCTTCTCCAATGATTGTTATGTTTGGATGAGTCTGCAAAGCACATTCCAGTGTAATGTGTGATGCAGCACGTCCCATTAACCTAACAACTGTAGTTAAAGTTGCGAAAAGAAAGAAAACGTAAGTGTAAGTTACAATTTCAACCAAAAGTACACAGAAGCAGGCAACTTTAAAGCACTAATATACAAAGTTGAAAGATATAATTAACTAAACTCAACTAAACCCACAATATTTCAAATAAAGGATAAAAAGCTATTGCATCACATACCTTAATAATCTAATTGTGCTTCATAAGAGGAACCACTGAAGAGAAACACATGCTGCCAACATATGGAATAATGCAGATTTGGGTCATTATATTAGAGAAACACATTCTATCCCCTCTTTTTTCTGTGTGCATCAGGTTAGATAAAGAATATACGGCTAATCTGAAATCTTTTATTATATATTAACATGTGATGTAATGATTTGAATGAGGAAACCTGATTCAGAATCCAAACAACAATGCCAGCAAACTCGACAATAGTGGCATCTGCAAGTAACGCATGCTTAATCTTACTTTACTATATAAAATATGGATAATTAGATAACATCAAAATTAGATCCATTCAATCTTACTGGTAAGCGAAAGCAATCCTTTGGTCTCTCTTTGGATCAGATTTAGGTTGAGCTTCATGTTCATCATCATTTTTCCTGTTGTCTTTGTTTGGGGATTCAGATCCTTTTATGTTTTCATCTCTTACCTGCTCCAGCCTCATATTTTTGCTTTTCTTGGTTCTTTTTCTGCAGTTGTTGTTGTTTCTCTTTTTGCGCTGCAAGTCTCGAGTTTAACGATAATAAACATATCATAAATCAAGCATGAGTTCTACTTGAAACATGACAGAAACACACATACACATTTGTACCACAATCAGGTTCAAACCCTCAAATAAAAGCATAACAGTGATGAAATCTTAGTTTGGAACCAATAGATGAACCATTATAGCTTAGCAACATCATTTTTTTAAGCATGACATAAATATTTTCTTATGTAGATCACAAAAAAATGCTTGGTCCATTGGTTGAAGTATTCGTATGTGGATCAAATGGCCAGGGTTCAATTCTTGCAAAGGCCAATTTTAATTAAGTTTTTAAATGCGAAATTTCTAGCAAAATCAATGATGCTTATGTGGCAAATCCGAATTTTCTACTAAAATCAATAATGCTTGTGTGGCAAATTCGAAATTTAAAAAAAATTAATAATGCTTATGTGGCAAGAAATTCGATTTAAAGAAAATAAATAATGCTTATGTGGCAAGAAAATCGAAAATTTTAAACAAATTGTGCTTAGGTGGAATTATGACATGGCATTACTGGGCAATCTGACAATTAATGACGTCATGGTCATATTGTTATATATATAATATGTATATATATATATATATATATATATATATATATATATATATATATATATATAATGGAGCATCAACATCTTACCTCCCGGTGGGCGTGCTTCTTGCGTCGATGTTGTTCTGCGCCTGTGACTGGCAGGAGCAGAACTGTTTTCACTATACTGACTGGTTCGTGTGTCATGCTGGAGTTGCAGATGACATTGCATGGTATTGGAAGAAGGCAGTATATCCTCACGTATGATTCCAGCCCCAACACTTAAAAATAAAACCACTATTTATTAGGAAGTGAATCCAAGTATATCACAGACGAAAACGGTGATTACCCACGGGACCCGAGGAAGCACGAACACGGTTTTCATGTAAATTCATGCAGCCAGGCCAACATTGCTATTAGCTTCCGTCGTCTACAAATAAGAAGAACGCGTTGTAAGTTCAACAATAAAAGCCAAGCGTTGGTCGTAAACCTATACAGACAAAAACACAAAGCAGGAATTACCACTGCCGAATGAGCGCGTTTGTATATTACTGTGGGCAATCCTACAGGTAGAATCGTTTGTAATGTTGGGCTTTTATCTTATAGACTTGTGTTGATGAATAAAAGGGTTATATAATAATATTTGTGTTATTGTTTGTATTACAGAGAAATGTTGATGCTCATACAATTTCTGGCAATAAAACTTGCTTGCAGCCTTAACTATTATAGGTGATGTAGTAATAAAAAAACATATCAAATAAATAAACGCAGCGGAATACATCACCATACAATGATCCATAGAGTCATATGATCAATCAAATGAAAAACAATTAAACAAACATGTTTTATACCTTTGTAGCGTGATCCGGGTAACACCACCAATATCACCACCACGTAGAGATGTAAGAAACCAAAAGATCAATAAGGTTGATCTTCTCTAAGAATGAAACACACTACACGTCACGGATAACCACCCGATGCTAGTCTTGATCACATAACACACGATCTAGCCTTGAACTACATTAGAATAAGGTTAGATGAGATCTAAAAAACACAAACCCTAATATGGGTGTGTTTTATTTTGTGGTTATTGAGGAGAGGAAGAGGAGAGAAAGTTGGTTAGTAATTAATTATTAATCCTTCTCCTTAATGACAAATCAATTAGGAGATAATCAAGGAAAAGTTACACTTAACCCCTTGATCTTTCTATCTTGTTCTCTTAACCATGGCCGGCCTTATGGAGCTTCAAATGGGCTTGCCCATTTGTTGGTCCAATCCAATAAACTAAGTACTAGCTTAGTTATTAGTAGCCCATTATCGATCCCAAGTTACGTAGTCATATATATAGTGTAAATACGGTAAATACAATATATAAAATGGTATCTCTGTGTATAAGTGTGTGACCCCATAGGCTCACATACGTCTAGCCATATAATTATTAATTATGACACGAGCATACTCCAACAGCTCCCAATTGCGATGTCATAATAATCAAGTAATTATACAAGCAATGGTTAGCGTCTAGCAACACGCCAATGCTCCTAGAAATATGTGAGGTTAGTTTCTTAAACGTCTCATTTCAGATGGTTTATATGTCATCTATCCTTTTGTTACAGATACCGTGTTGAACATTAGACATGGATCAAATGTCATTCTAATAGTTCAACTATTATGTTTCTCAATATAGATATTGAACAAGATTACCAAGTGAATTAAGATTCATCTTAATCTCATTTGGGTACGGCCATACAAACATCTGTTCAGTTCATCGAGGGGCCCAATAGTATCTAACTCCATAACATGTGGAGGAACAAATCCTGTTTTGATTACACGTGTCATTCACATGCTTCATATCACTCCTGATAATGGCTTTTATAACTACCTTATTCAGGACAGCGTTTAACAATATCAAAGAATGAAATTCCACACATGCAAGACCTGCTTGCATCTCAAGTCTAAGGATAAGAGACATAACCTCTTGCGAGATTCACTATTGACGACGATCCATGTAGTGAATACTCGTAGGTTGGGTCAATCCAATGTTCATCATAATGAACAACATGTGAGTGTGGCAAATGAATCACCAACACGCTCACATTTGCCTTAATTTGATGATACTCCCGTATCGTCAACCGACAATGGATAATTTTAGAATAAATAAATTATTCATGGATTAAACATGCAAATATAGAACACAGTAGTATAAATGAAGATGATCATACCAGGTATATCAATTCATTGTATAATACGACTGCTTACAGTTCCATTATCCAAATACTAAAAACAGATATGCATAAGACTACTCATAGGTTGGAATCCGATGTTCCCACCATGATCGAATCATGTTGTACAAGACAACAAGTAGTCATCTGAGTGAAGTTTGAGAATACTAGTTTCAAAACTCATGAAAGGTTTGGATGATGATTGTCCTTTGTATGTGTGCATTCAAGTACAAGACGAGGATTGCAACAATACATTCCATAGGGTGTTTGAAGCCAGCAAAACACCTACATTGGACAGTCATCTGAACAGTTTCTCAAACTGTAAAGTATTCTTATTCTTTTAACGCATTAATGCTCTCAGTCGAGCACATCTAGTCAGCAATGTCATCATTCATGATGACATCCTACCACGACTAGGGTTGAGTATCATCTTAGTTAAATAAGCATCAGCATATGCAAACAAAACAGAGTTCCTCATATATCCGTAAACTTTTGAACATATCTTTGGTCCTTTGTAGGTCCATTATAATATTCGTGTAACAATTATCTAACGACCTTCACTTAGATATTTGTTGTTATCAACTCATCTTGCATTCATGCAATTGATAAATATATATAGTCCAATACTTAATATGACTTACATGATAAATTCTTTAGTCAAACTTAAGATTTCCAATCATGTGTTCAATCTCATCAAGTGTGATTGATCATTGAGACTCCCCTCAATAACGTGTCATATTGTGTTTAGACTTAATAACCGCTTATGTTTATTCTAATAAACATATATATTATAACAAGGTTGTATGTCTTATTTTTTAAATCCCTCAAGAGAAACTTCATTCCAAGCTAAGGATTAAAGTCTAGCTTAGATAGAATATTGTTTCTAATATGTTAATGACATATGAGATTTTAGAAAATAAATACAGTGCTCCAACTTGCTCTTAGTGTACTTAGGAGTAATCTTGTTAATCAAAATCAAATTAATGATTTTATAATTAACTCAAAATCTCTGCTCCTAGATGCATGATCTAATCCACACATGGACACTTTTATCTTGTATACATTATAAAGATTATATGGATTCATAAACCCTTTTGATTACTTATCGTCCTCGCAAAGGTAATCAACAAGAAAAGTGTTTTGATATCCTATTGTCATATTTCATCTACATGAAAACAGGTATGACAATTAATCATCTTTATACATTTAATGTTTGTAGCTAGGAAGATTTAATCATAGTCAATTTCTTGAGTACGAGTAAACTCCTTTTACTACACGTGCATTAAATGTGTGTACAAGTTTGTCCTTTTGAGTCTTCTCATCAAGAAACTCATTCTTAACCTCACAGTCTAACTGATTAGTAAGAGATCAATCAAGCTCCAAGAGTGATTGTCTTTCAAGGACTGAATCTTAACATTCATAGTTTTGAGCTATTCATCAGATTCAAGATCTGACAATACATCTCTGTAGTTAGCAGGTTCACTATGATCCTCTAACTTATATCTCTTAGCATTGATATAAAAAACTATATCATTCAGGTGCAAGAGGAATCCTTGCGGATTTATGAATGAGAGATATCAATCTATGGTTTAACATATGCATGTTCAACCATAGTATGACATTAGCAAGTGTACTCAGAAGGTTGTGTATTTAGTTCTTGAATAACTTCAAGGTCTAAAGGTACTCCCACTTGCTTTTGTATGTAGAGACTAATCTCTAGATACTCAGCATCTTGAGTAACAATAAATTGTTTTCAAGTGGGACATCCAAAATACACCGTTAGTTCTTGACTCTAGTTTGTTAATTATTTACTCTTAAGTAGTTAACAAATTAAGAACTTCAATTAAGACATAATGGGATTCATCCCATGCCATAATACAATGGTGTCTTAAATTCCTTCTGGGTTGGAATCATATTGAGTGTACACATGGCACACCCAATTTCTAACCTTGATAGCTTTGGAGGTAAAACAGTTTAAGTCATCAAAGATCAAAGAATATCAATAGTGTTTGATTTTCCATGATGAACATACCATAAAGTTGTGGTATTCCATGAGGACTGATGTTGTGAGACTATCACACAACTCATTAGATGAACTTATACCTTTTGGCTTACATATCTACCAACCAAGTCAAACCAGATGGCATCAATAGTAATTTTAGCCTACTGCATACTTTACTTCATGTGCATGTTTTGACTAGAAAACATAAACATTTAATATTATACGTCGTAAGTGTACATGTCTTTAACAAGAAGACATAACAAATTAACGTAGACGCCGTAAGTGTACATGTATTTAACAAGAAGACATAACAAATTTGACGTCTTACTTTACGTTATAAGTCTTTCAACAATTAACGGAATTAATGTTTGTGTCTTTACAAGAGACCTAAACATATTCAACTAAAGTAATTACGAGCGCCGACTATTGGCCTCAATAGTATATTCAAGTTAATTTTGTACTTCATGATTATGAGTTTACAAGAAAACATAATCATATTTACTAAACAATTCAGTGAATATGTTGAAGTAGCTTTTCATGATATCTTGATATTTGTTCTAATTAGGGCAACATACATTTTATGTGTAGAAGTCCTAGTAGAATTTTAGTTTCTTACCTTGCAGTCAAGAAAAACTATTAGTCATATTGTTATATGTTGTACCTTGCACACAATTAAGATTTCTCCCACTTGTGCATGGCACAACATCGTGAGAGCATGCAAACAACACTACGCTCGTTTGTTTGTATGAGCAATATGACAATGTATAAGTGATGAAGCGAAAAGTGTACCGCTTTTAAGGGGTCATTTAAGCCTTAAATCGTATTTATTTGATCAAATATTGCCCTAAATCGTTCCTTTTGTCATTTTAGGTACTTTTGAGGAGAAATCTGGAAAAGGAGGCATTTTGGACGTTTTTGGAGCATAAAAGTGAAGAAAACGGCAAAGTCTCAAAAATCGGCTAAAAGTTACTCTTGATGGCGTCAGACTTTACTCTGGACGGCGTCATGGCTTGGCAAGAAAAGGTGGATGTGAAATTTACTCATGATAAGCCAGTGAAAATTGCATGTGAATTCTGACGGCGTCACGCTTTAACCTGATCAAGGGCGTCACGGCTTAATTTAAAGAGGGACGGCGTCACGTTCAAGGTCTGACGGCGTCAAGCCTTGATAAGCCAGAACGGATTTTGGAGAGCTAAAGAGGGACGGCGTCAAGAAGGTCACCCGAGAACCCTAAAAGCGGCGGAGGTGACGGCGTCACACTCCATAACGTGACGCCGTCAGATGTAAAAATCTATATATAGTTTTGCAATTCTTTGTCATTAGGGTGGAACTTAGTGTGGAATTTTTGGGAGAAAACCCTAAGACGATTTTAGCATCTTTTTCAAGGCTTTTTGCCTTGAGATCTTCCATGTTACATTGAAGATAAGTTATCAATTAATCATTCAATATGTCTATGTGTTGTTTGATTTTATCTTGTTCTTGTCTTTTGTTTAACATGTTAGGCTAGATTTATCTTGTGTTTGCTTAGATCTAATGAAACCTAGCTATTGATTATTGGTTATTAGTGTGTTATTAGTTGTATTGGATGATTGTTTATCTATGTTAGGCTTAAGAAAACTGGCTAACTTCCTATTCGGTAACTTGCTTGAACGTCTTAAGAAACATGAACCAAATGCGTACTAAAGGTTTTTATGGTTGTATTTAATGCACAAGCGAATTCTAGTGATCCCATGTTAGGAGCTTCCTAGCCGGCTCGACATAGGAGTGAAGTAGGAGCTTGTAGAGTTGGGGAAGTACGTACGCCACCCCACGATTGGTATTAAGGAATACACCCGTCATCCACGCGACTAATACACACTAATCAATCGGTAAAAGATAGTTAGGGAGTAAGGAAATCTAAGTAAACACATTTCTCTACACTTAAGTTTTCACCAACTTTTTATTTTCAGTTATTTATTTTATTTGCATTCGTAGTAATTTGGGTTAGTTGACTAGCAACTAATTCCGCCCACTCTTTCAAACCCGAGATTTTACTTGCTTTCATAAAAAAATATAAAAACATAAAAAAGAATCTTCCTCAACCCTTAGACTTATTAGAGTAGTCTTTCATACCTAACGAACACTATTCCCTGTGGAGAACGATCAATCCCCCGTACTTACCACTACACTATACTACATCGGTCAGGTACACTGCCTGGTGGGGTTGTAAGCCTCTTGAGATCCCTCAAGAGGTAAAACCTGTTGTAAGGTTGCAAAACCACGCATCAAGTTTTTGGCGCCGTTGCCGGGGAATAGTTATTGTTTAGGTTGAATTTTTATTTTATAGGTCTACTCACTAGATTCCTTTCTAGTGAGATTTTTATTTTCTTTTTCTAAGTTTTCTTTAGTCTATCTATTTTCTTCGTCTCTTTGTTCGTAACCATTACCATTAGACATCATGGAAGATGGTAATATCCTTAATCCCAACAACCCACCACCACAACAACAACCACCACCTCCTAGAGCCCGTACTTTAGGAGAGTACTCCCGTCCTAGCAACCATGGCTATCGAAACACCATTGAGCTCACTCAAGGAGCCAATGTCACACCCTTGCGATCCGACACCATCCGGTTGGTGCAAAGCGGATGCGCATTCCATGGACTTCGTTCCGAAGATCCTAATCAACATCTCAAGGACTTTCTCAAAATCGTTGATTCTATAGACCTTGATGTTGCCACTCGAGAGACGACCCGATTGCGTCTCTTCCAATTCTCTCTGCGGGACCAAGCTAGTCAATGGCTAGAGCGTCAACCCGCAGGATCCATTACCTCTTGGGATGATCTCACTACTCGTTTCCTTGCTCAGTTTTTCCCACCGGGAAGAACTACCAAGCTAAGGAATGATATCTTGATGTTCCAACAACGTCAAGGCGAAACTCTCTACGAGGCATGGACTCGATTCAAGGACTTACTCCAAAAAGTCCCTCATCATGGCATAGAACTTTGGCTCCAAGTCCAAATCTTCTATGACCATATCAATCTCTACACAAGGCAAACCATTGACCAATCGGCCGGTGGTAAGCTACGTGATCTAAGTGCGGAACAATCATGGGCTCTCCTAGAGGATCTTGCTCTTTATGACAACGAAAGTTGGAGTGATCCCCGTGATTTGAATAAAACGGTCAAGGCAATATCTTTGCCTTCGAACAATTCAAGCACTTCCGACCGTAGGATCATAGAACTTGAAGACCAAGTCAAGTTTCTTATGAAATCCTACGAGACTCCTAAACCTTCAAGCCAAGTGAACAAAATCACTTCTTCGTGTAAATTATGTAGTGGTCCCCACGACACTCATGATTGCATGGAACTCCCCAAACAGGCTTTCAAAGAATTCGCATCCTCGCGAATCGATAAGGCGGGAGATAGGTGGCTCACTACTAATTCCGAAGATAGGTATGAGGCATGGAAGAATAAGCCAAATTTTAGTTGGAACCAAACTCGTAGCGTATCATTCAATGACTCTACCCCGCTCACCTGGTCTGAACATTATCCTCAGCAACACACGCATAAACAACAAAATCGCGAGGAATCACTGCAAAAATTTATTCTCTCTCAAGAAACACAGCTCTCCAAACTTGAGAATCAATTCAGACAACAGCAAGTTGATATGGACAACAAGGTTGATAACCTGTTAAAGGTTATCAATGATCGCCTTGCTGGCAGGTCAACTTGTGAGTTGGCACGAGTTAATGAGATCAAATCTGTTACGGTGACTCACCAAAAACCCCCTCCTGTAAAAATCAAGCACCCTAGTAAACTCTTCAAATACATATCACAAAACGAAAAAAAACAGGAGATACTCATACCCCTTCGAAACCTCTCCACTTCGTGAACACCATTACAACAATACCTGTTCCTAAACCAAATTCGGACCAACAAACAGCCAAGAATGTGGACAATGAAATGGAGGGTGAAGTTCCCGAAAAGAAACCCGAGGCGCCCGACGACTATCTAAACTCACCAAAGAACTCGAGTACAAGAGAGGTGAGTGATGAGGAGGGCTCGGAAGAGAAATCCGAAATGCCTCATGGGCTCCCAGGACTGCTAGACCGCCCCCTGGTAGAGGAACTTGAGAGGGGCACAGCAAGGTTGCCTATGGGATTCGGAGAGAGAATAGAGGATGGCGCTCCTAGGGTCTTTAAGATATCTTGCACCACTAGGAAAAAGTTTATAAAAGATGCCTACATAAACCCCAACTCTTCTATGAGCGCAATATCCCTCTCTCTATATAACGAAGCCTTCACCGAACAAGTCAAATATGAAGGGTCTAATATCATCGGGGTAATAAGGAGGGTACCAATTGTGATAGAAAAGTTCCTCTTTTATATCGAGTTAACTGTAATTAATAACATGAACTCTATCATCAGTCCATCCTTAACTGGCCTTGTTCTAGGCAAACCATTCATAAAAGCAACGGGAGTGATACTCGATGAGGATGATAGGAGTGCATTATTTACCGATGGTGTCAGGAAAGTGATTTTTCGGGATGGCTGTGAAGAAGTGTATAAGTATCAACCATCAGCATGTGGCAACACATGGGGACTATGCGGTAGGAGGCCTGGCCGAATTAAGCAATATGATCCGAATAATCTCAAGATACCTTGCATGATTGGTCACAAGCATTTTTATAATGTTTACATTGACACATGTTTGCCCAAAAATGTGATGTCCCTGTTTCATTATAACAATATTTGCAGATGGGGGATGATTCATAAAGGGAAGGACGACATTGGCATAGATGATGATGTACAGGTGTTTGTAGGAAACATGACATTCACTATGAGCTTCGCAATCGTCGATAATATCGAAAAGTACATCGATCCCGGGTTATCACAAGTTGTTTTTGGGGCACCTTTTTGCAAGGCCACAAGCTTGGTTGTGGACGAGCTCAATGGGATCATGACTTTCACCGATGGGATTAGGGAAATCTCATACCAAACGCCTTACAAGATGAGAGAATTCAAGGAGATTGATTATGATGGGCTCTATAGGTTAAGTTCCCAACTCGTGTTGTGTGATGATGATGTGAGAAAGGGGGTGTAAGGACACTTTTGACCTGTCAAGTGGATTCTTTAAGCATGATAAGGAGCTTAGTTCTAAATACCGAAACAATCCCTTTGATCTCGAGGACCCGAAATACCTTCACTATGAAAGTAATTCTGATAGAGAATCAAAGGAAAATGGCCTAGGAACCGTGACCAATGATGGAATCACGTAATGTGCGTGACTTTGAGTCTAGCTACAAGACTCGTTAATAAAGAAAAGCGCTTCTTGGGAGGCAACCCAATCTTTATTTGCTTTTTGTGTTTATTTATTTGTTTGTTTGTTTTTATTTGCTTCCGTATGTGTGTTTAATTTTTAGTCTTATTGGTTCATGTTCAAAAGTAATTTGTGAAAATGCTTTATTTTGTTTTTAACTTCGTCTTAACTACATATAAAGGTATTTTGCAAAAGTTAAGTGTAAGGGAAATCTAAATCGGTTTATTAGAACACAAATGAACATGAATCGTAATAATATTAAATGAACATACATATTAGTATTTGTTTGAGTCAAATGCTTGTATCGAGTCATAGTGATGTTTTGCAGGATTTCCAGGAAGTAAGGTAAAGGTTTTTCCAGAAATTTTCCGGAAACTTAAAATGAGAATTTTTGTCAGGTCATTTCTGACGGCGTCAGGGTTTATAACCTGACGGCGTCAGATTTAATTTTCAGAAATTTTTGAAAGTTTTGTTTTCATAAAAGTTTTTATTAAATCTCCAACTTATAATCTCCAGGAATCTGCAAAATTATCATTCCACAAGCATTATATCTTTATATATAGATTTATCCCGCCGATGTTATGCAGGTTTTCGTGTTTGTTTTCTCAGGTTTAACAGGTTATTTTGGACAAGGAAATGTTTTGGATCAAGCTTATGGCGATGCATTAGTCATGGAGCTTCAACATTACTTTGGAAGAAGATTTAACCATGTAACTTCATTATCCACCGAGCAAATCAGGGGAGTATTTGATTTCATTCTTTTACTTTTTACTTTTACATCTTGTTATTTGAACATTGGGGACAATGTTCATCTTAAGTGTAAGGGGGGGGTAAAAATACGATTTTAGAGAATACAATTACGCTTGATTTTTGTTTGTTTAATAGTTGATGTGTAATAAAACTGAGAGAAATACCTGTTAGGGCAATTTTAGTGCCAAATTTAAAATTTTTTACAACATAAGGAGTGAAACTTTGATCTTAATGAGCGTCTCACGGATAGGAGTTATATGACTAGCACAAAAACCGTACCACTAAAAAAATTTTCCACCCCCAAATATGTGAGGTTCGCCCCTAGAATTGGTAGGAAAAGCATTTATGCTATGATGTGTGTACCGGTAGCACTTAGATTCTAGAACTTGCGTTAGGACCATTCCGAGGCCACAAGTGAGACTACATTCGTGTAGTTAGATTTACTACATGATAAGAGGCATTAGGATTAACCCATTGTTTTACACCTGTGTTTTTGTTATAATTACATTGGCTACATTGGTCAAGTAATTCTCCCACACCCTTTGCGTTGTACTCATTTTTAGTACACGATACCCCTAGTACACCCCTCAGAGCCTATCTTTTCGTTTCGACCTTTAAGCATTTTACTTAAAGGAAGAATTTGTTACACCCCACTAAAATGTACACCCAAATCGCCTTAGCCTACCTTGTATGTACTCATTTTTAGTGCATTATTGTGACAACATTTGTTTAAACCCAAGTTAATTATCTAATTGATTACATGGTTGCTAAATCGAGTCATATCCTTGTACATATTGTTTTGGACGATTGGGACTCATGGGTAAAGTACTAGTGTAATGGAGTAATGGGGAAGAACATCATTTATTACCCCCATATGTGCTAAATATTTTAAAAGTACTCCAAGTTTTTCAATTATCTTAATTCGAGTCATTAGAATAGTTATTTGTAAAGTTATGTAAAAGTTTAAGTGTAAGGGGAATGCAATGCCCCTATGATGTATTATTTTGGATGGTAGGGCAAGAATGTATGCAAAAAAAAAAAAAAAAAAAAAAAAAAAAAAAAAAAAAATCGAAAAAATCAAGAAAAATACAAAAAATGAATGAGAAAAAGAAAAGTAGAAAAAACATACGGACTACCATCCCGTTTTATTTTATGTTTATTTTATGTTTTTTTTATTTTCTTTCATTAGCTTAAGATTGAGTCGAGTCTTGGCTTAGCAACATTGTATAGTACATGTAATCGATCAAGATCTTTAACTCGCCACCAGTAAAATATCCTTTATCCAACAAAACCGTGTTTTCCTTTTCCCTACACCTAACGTTATAACCCATGTAAAAGCCCTCTTTGATAGTTTATCTTAGGTGCTTACGCCTAGTGGAGGAGGTTTTCGATCCTTTCCCAAGCCTATGGTAATCTATTTGCTATGACAGGTAGTGAGAGATATTATCCGTTTTCATTTATGAGATTTATTTTGATGACACTTGAGAGATGTGAGTATCTAAACACTACTTGTGAGGTGCTAGTTTATAATCTCCGTGCTTATTATGATTAAAGTGGAACGATTATTTGTTGTAATTACTTTTATGTTAGTATTAAATGACCCCTAACTTGTATTTTGATTAGAATAAAAGCGCATTTGCTTGAGGACAAGCAAATCTCAAATGTAAGGGTATTTGATGAAGCGAAAAGTGTACCGCTTTTAAGGGGTCATTTAAGCCCTAAATCGTATTTATTTGATCAAATATCGCCCTAAATCGTTCCTTTTGTCATTTTAGGTACTTTTGAGGAGAAATCTGGAAAAGGAGGCATTTTGGACGTTTTTGGAGCATAAAAGTGAAGAAAACGGCAAAGTCTCAAAAATCGGCTGGAAGTTACCTTTGACGGCGTCAGGATTTACTCCAGACGGCGTCATGGCTTGGCAAGAAAAGGTGGATGTGAAATTTACTCATGATAAGCCAGTGAAAATTGCATGTGAATTCTGACGGCGTCACGCTTTAACCTGATCAAGGGCGTCACGGCTTAATTTAAAGAGGGACGGCGTCACGTTCAAGGTCTGACGGCGTCAAGCCTTGATAAGCCAGAACGGATTTTGGAGAGCTAAAGAGGGACGGCGTCAAGAAGGTCACCCGAGAACCCTAAAAGCGGCGAGGTGACGGCGTCACACTCCATAACGTGACACCGTCAGATGTAAAAATCTATATATAGTTTTGCAATTCTTTGTCATTAGGGTGGAACTTAGTGTGGAATTTTTGGGAGAAAACCCTAAGACGATTTTAGCATCTTTTTCAAGGCTTTTTGCCTTGAGATCTTCCATGTTACATTGAAGATAAGTTATCAATTAATCATTCAATATGTCTATGTGTTGTTTGATTTTATCTTGTTCTTGTCTTTTGTTTAACATGTTAGGCTAGATTTATCTTGTGTTTTCTTAGATCTAATGAAACCTAGCTATTGATTATTGGTTATTAGTGTGTTATTAGTTGTATTGGATGATTGTTTATCTATGTTAGGCTTAAGAAAACTGGCTAACTTCCTATTCGGTAACTTGCTTGAACGTCTTAAGAAACATGAACCAAATGCGTACTAAAGGTTTTTATGGTTGTATTTAATGCACAAGCGAATTCTAGTGATCCCATGTTAGGAGCTTCCTAGCCGGCTCGACATAGGAGTGAAGTAGGAGCTTGTAGAGTTGGGGAAGTACGTACGCCACCCCACGATTGGTATTAAGGAATACACCCGTCATCCACGCGACTAATACACACTAATCAACCGGTAAAAGATAGTTAGGGAGTAAGGAAATCTAAGTAAACACATTTCTCTACACTTAAGTTTTCACCAACTTTTTATTTTCAGTTATTTAATTTTTTTGCATTCGTAGTAATTTGGGTTAGTTGACTAGCAACTAATTCCGCCCATTCTTTCAAACCCGAGATTTTACTTGCTTTCATAAAAAAATATAAAAACATAAAAAAGAATCTTCCTCAACCCTTAGACCTATTAGAGTAGCCTTTCATACCTAACGAACACTATTCCCTGTGGAGAACGATCAATCCCCCGTACTTACCACTACACTATACTACATCGGTCAGGTACACTGCCTGGTGGGGTTGTAAGCCTCTTGAGATCCCTCGAGAGGTAAAACCTGTTGTAAGGTTACAAAACCACGCATCAATAAGATAACATATGATTTTTAGTCAAAAATCAAAATATAGATATGTAGAACTTTATCGTTTGAATAATGAATCATGCATAACAATTTTATAGATAACATTTCAGGAAGCAACATCAGGAACGCGACAAGTTATCATATAAAACTTATGTAATGGTTCTTATATAAACTATGATGCTTAACACGTGGAAAGTAATGTATTATTTCAAGACAATCTGGAAATAAGATGGGCAACTTGCAAGTAATAAAGCTTACAGCTCCCACTGGATTAGACAACATTACATGTGTTACGTCACCAGTAATATAATCACGTAGCTCCCACTGGATTAGACAACATTACAATGTGTTACGTCACCAGTGGAGAGTGAGTAGCGATTTGATACTTTCCATCTTTCTTTGAATATCTACACATTATTGCTAATGTGAGTCACTTTGACTAGTAAACATGTACTTAGGTATTCAAGAAAGTGCATCAAGTTCTAACATATAGATGATGGGTTAGCCATCATTGCTATTTTAACTTGAAAATAGGTATGCATTTCCTCCATAATTGGTCTACTTTACCACAAGGGTATGTAGGACCTTAGTAGGCATATTGGGTTAAGGCAAACTGCTAGGTAATCATGCTAGTAATTGCCTTTACCACATTGCGGTTTATTGATACTTCCGTCTTCTAATTTAAACTCATTTTAGTTTGGTAGCTAGTACGAAATATGTTGACCAAGCAAGAACATGCAAATATCGCCAAAGGTCTGACCAATGAGCAAAATTCGCCATGGGTTGAAATGGCCCTAAGGTCTGACCAAAGAGGTCAAGTCAAGTGCACGTGTTCTTGGTTGTCCAAATATCTTATATTTCTTCAATGTTTCAAAACCGAAACAAGGGTTATAAAACAACGTTGAAGGAATAAGATGTGTAACCATACTTAACCGTTTTGACTTTTACAAGACATCACGATTTCTAGAGTAGGTTTTCCTTGAGTTTGATTAGAATTAGGAAAATTCAAATATTCCTATTATGGCTTTTCCTCATAAAGAAAAAGGATAGGAATAAGTCTCTTTCTTACAAGGAAAGATCGACTTAGTTCGTCCTTTTAACAAGAAAAGAACAAACTCTTGTTTACGGTATGCGTTTGCATTAATTGAATTTACAAAGTTCAATTTTAGTATTTTCGATAATTATCCTTTTATAAATTAACTACCCCATGTTTATAATTTAAAACAATTAATTTACAAAAAGGCTAAGATCCTCATTGAGGTTCGACCATTAATGAAGTTGATCTACTAGAAATGGTGGATTCAATAGGTAGGCGACGATCACCAATTGTATTACATGTACAACTCTTAGATCTTTATGGGACTCATGGCATCTAGTGTCAAACAACTAGTGTCATGTAGGCATGTTTAGTCCCATCTTTGCCTCGGGTAAGGGTCTGACCACACTACTCGATTAAGTCATCCAATTTGAAAACTGTGAGAATAATCCTAGGTCTGACCATGGAGAATAGTCACCTTGGGTTACAATTCAGCCTAGGTCTGACCAGATGCTAAAAGGTAATTGCAAGTGTTCTCATAATTGGACGGCGTGACTTAAATTTTGACGGGTAAATAGTTTTGATGTGGATAAAAACGTGTACGAAAGAAGCATGCATTCATTCTTCGTAGCACAAGTTAAAAAACTTTTCTTAACTTAAGTCTAATCATTGTTTTAATTTATGTGTGTCAAGTTGTCCATTTTCAAGACTAATATAAATCCTAGGTGGATTTTAATTAAGTTTGGACAATACAATAAATCAATAAATAAACAATCTTAACTAGTTTAAGTGTTATTTAGAAAACAATGATTTTTAAGTTTCAAATCATATTTAAACTTAGTTAAACTAAATCATAAGACTTAGTTCAAAATGATTTATGTTTAGTTTCAAGTTTTAAGAAAACATTTTTCCGTTTTACATGTAGTCACAACATACATAAAAACAACCAACCAAACATACAACCACAATATGCAAAGCCTCAACCGATGAAAATCCTATGCTTGGTATCGTGAGCCATCACGAGAACCAAGAGTAAACTAGGGACACAAACCACAACCACACGGAGGGCTCCCACTTGCCCCAAGACAATCATGGGCAAGTAAAGGCCCATAATGCACATGAAACTTTGATTTTGTCAGCCCAGTTTTTCAGTTTTGCGAGGCCCAATGATCCTAGAAGACGACCTCTTCATCATTTGGCCCAGTTGACAAAGTTGTAGCCCTATGTCTTGAGGACCTGGAAAACAAATTTTAGAAAAAAATACCTTACCAATCAGCGGGAAATCACGTTTTCCCAACAGGTGTCCAGCAGCAACTTTCGGTCTACAACTCTTCAATCTTTCGCCATTTGCTTCCAAGCTCTTGTTTACAATACATATAAAGTAAAATACAACTAATCTACTTTGTATCTACTGTAAAATGCCCAAACAATGGCTACACCAAAAATGAATTACATTACAAAAGTGCCGAAACAATGGCAAAACCCCAAAACAAGAAAAAATGCAACCAACAATCACAATCACAACGCACAAGTGGTCAAGGTTTTCATCGGCTTTGCATATACACATAATAATACATACAATTATGATCATTACAAGGTGTTGGCTAACTCCATGGACAAACATGCATGTATTTGCCATGGATAACAAAATAAATAACAAGAATTAAATTGTTAGCCAACGAATCGAAGAAATAATTAACAAGAATTAAAACCCCGAATGGTACACGTGACAAATGGCCATAGACTCATAACCCACTGATATTAGGACCTTCTTAACACCATTTTAACTCAGAAAAAATAAGCCTCATGGGCTGATTAGAAATCGGGTTAAAAATCTCTTAAAAAACACGTTTTTAGGCCATTTTACGGGTACCGATCAAGTAAACAAACAACGTATGCATAACAAATGGCCATAGGATCAAAAAGTCCAGATCTTAAGACCATATTAAGGTCGACATAATCATGATATATAAGCCCTAGGGGCTGTTTTAAAATGACACCTTTAAATCCATTAAAAAAACATGTTTTTAGCCATTTTTACGCATACATGATGATCATATGACAACATATGATGGCTCGTGATACCACTATAGGTGATGTAGTAATAAAAAAACATATCAAATAAATAAACGCAGCGGAATACATCACCATACAAGGATCCATAGAGTCATATGATCAATCAAATGAAAAACAATTAAACAAACATGTTTTATACCTTTGTAGCGTGATCCGGGTAACACCACCAATATCACCACCACGTAGAGATGTAAGAAACCAAAAGATCAATAAGGTTGATCTTCTCTAAGAATGAAACACACTACACGTCATCGATAACCACCCGATGCTAGTCTTGATCACATAACACACGATCTAGCCTTGAACTACATTAGAATAAGGTTAGATGAGATCTAAAAAACACAAACCCTAATATGGGTGTGTTTTATTTCGTGGTTATTGAGGAGAGGAAGAGGAGAGAAAGTTGGTTAGTAATTAATTATTAATCCTTATCCTTAATGACAAATCAATTAGGAGATAATCAAGGAAAAGTTACACTTAACCCCTTGATCTTTCTCTCTTGTTCTCTTAACCATGGCCGGCCTTATGGAGCTTCAAATGGGCTTGCCCATTTGTTGGTCCAATCCAATAAACTAAGTACTAGCTTAGTTATTAGTAGCCCATTATCGATCCCAAGTTACGTAGTCATATATATAGTGTAAATACGGTAAATACAATATATAAAATGGTATATCTGTGTATAAGTGTGTGACCCCATAGGCTCACATACGTCTAGCCATATAATTATTAATTATGACACGAGCATACACCAACAACTATAACACCCCCGTTTTCGACATACGCAGCGGAATATCAGTTTGGGGTATTACTTCATGGTTCACAGTCATGAGAATAAAAAACTACTCGAAAAGAGACGTTTTAAATAAAATTCTTATCATTCATTTATTTAAATCAGAGTAAATAATATAGGTCCCAGAGGGAGGTTCGGAAAATATTGTTATAAAAGATACATTATTCATTGAATGATAACAAAGTGGACACTCTTATTATAAAAAGAAAGTCCACAGCCACTCCGTGCCGATAGCCATACTCCTAGTTACCTGAGATAAACATGCTTAAAAAGTCAACACAAAGGTTGAGTGAATCTATAGTGTTTAAAGTAATATCCAGTTTTGAACACAAGATAAATAGTAAAGAAATCAGTTCATTCGTAATTCGGCATATTGCACTAAACCTCATGACACGCAATGCGTTGACAGTTTCCAGTCTCACTAACATAATTAAATGGTAGTGGTTTGCCCCCGAGTTTAAGAAATCAAATATAATGCATCTGTCTAACCGGCTACCACGAAGATATCCGGAAGATCTAATTCTTTAAATTCTTCATTTATCATATCAAATGACATAATCTGTTCTAACATAGGGTCCTCAAAACGCATATCCCAAGCACGCCAATAAATAAACCTATCTATAACTACCTGATTATATGTGAATGCAGTTGAATTACGAGGCAAGTTCGTGGTTAGTCTTTTCCAAGCCTGTGTGCTTAAGCTAAAGACCTCAACTACAGTATCACATTTCCCCCCATTCCCAGTATCAAACGAAACCTTGACAAGCTTAGGGTCACATGTGTCCGGAGTAACCCCAAAACCTAAAACAGTACTATATGGGAAACCTAAAACGTTAGGCACAGATATGGTAACCGATTTCCTAATCGTAGGATTCCAAATAACAGCCGTCTTTGTTCCGGAATCATATTGATGTGAAATAGGAGAATGAAAGCATACTAAGCCTTGAGAGGAGCCAATTATTGTTGGTTCGTTAAGGAGTGTAACAGACGAAGGGACAATAACTGGTAGCTTTTGTTGGGGGAAAGTGTCATCATCCACAATCGAAACATATTTTCGCTCAGATTCATTTTTCGGGTCATCGTAACTTACAAGTAGATGATGATGATGATAATGCTGAGTGCGGTGGTAATTAGCGATAAATTTGGAGCTGTCGATAACAGACTTCCATGGTCTTGAAACAGATCGGAACTGAATGAGTGATTTGATAGGAAGCCTTTTCATGATTTCAACTTGGAGATCGAATGGTAGTATATTGTCTGACATTTTGCTTGATTGATTTGTGAGATGCAATTATGATTCGTTATGATAAAAAAAATAGATGAGATGAGTTGAGAGGAGGATGGTGAGAGGTGTGTGTATGTCTGGTAGGCGAATTTTTTTGGTGTTGTGATTAGGGTATATTTCCTATACCGAATTTTTTTGGTGATTTGTTTGGACCAGGTTCACATATGGGCTTGCAGACTTGGATCCAAAATGCTAGACCATACATAATGATTGGATTGGGCTCAAAATTAACTAAGTTGGTTGTGGGCTGCAAATATTGGCTGACAAAATTTGGACCTACATATGTGCTATCCGAATTTGGACCTACCATTCAGCAATTAAATCAACATAATTGAATCAACTTGAAAAGGCTTCCAATTAAATCACTGATTCAATTCAGATCTGTTTCGAAACCACGGAAGTCTTTTATTGATAGCTCCAAATTTATCGCTAATTACCACCGCATTTAGCAACAACATCTTCTACTAGTAAGTTACTCCGACCTGGAAAATGAATCTGAGCGAAAATATGTTTTCAATTGTGGATGATGACACCTTTCCCCAACAAAAGTTTTCACTTACTCTTCACTTGTCTATTACACATTTACACTCCTTAACGAACCAACAATATTTGGCTCCCCTCAAGGCTTAGTATGCTTTTATGATCCTTTTGCACGCCCAAACGAAATTGCCACACAAATGCCAACTTACCGAGCTTACAAAACACCAACATTCCAACATGATAAAACCATCTTTCGTTCAGCCACCGTTCATCAGAATTATGGCCTCACCACACTCGTGAAGGACAAGTTAGCCAAATTTTTGTTGTATGAAGACATTTCATATCGGTCACCGTTTTCCCCCAAAGTTTGTTTTTCTCTAAACCGAATCGAACCCACCTTGGAAGCCACGTGACACGAGGGATAAAATCATGAGCCTTGTGGACAAGGCTCATTTTGAGGCGCGGAGTATTGATACGTGCAAGAAGTTCAAGATCAAGTCTAGTTGGAATAATTCAACCATGCATTATCTCCATATGCCATCATGCATCAATTTAGGAACTAGTACTTACAGTAACCATGCACTAAACCATTCACGTTTAGCTTGTTGTTTTAGTCTTCCCACGTTTACCTTTCTGTTTCTTAATATAAGGATATCATTCTTCATATCCATGCCTATTTATATGTACTTGTTTATGAAATGAATGAAAAAGAAACTTAGTTTCAAGTCTTTTATCTTTATTGTTCTTGGAGTCTTGCCCGCTCAAAGGGCCTGATCATCTCATCTCTTAATCTATTTCTTGGGAGATTCACCATCTCAAATCGGTCTCTTAACAATGGTGATTTCATTCATCTTACTCATATGCCTCCAATCGACGACTCCATACGTTCTCTCCCTATAGGCTCGCAACTCAAAGTCACCACAGCCAAATTGGATGAAACCGTAGCCAAGTATTATCCCGACTCCACTCCGTATACTCCGCCACCAACATCAAAACCATCACCCTTAAAGAATCTATTGTTGCCTTAGCCGATACCATAGCTAATCTAGACAATGGTCCACATTCCCTCGACCTCGCCAACCAATGGGATACTAACACACCCACTGTTACCATGACACCAATAAGCATACAACCAATTATCAGGCCACTATCAAATAACCATGGGCTGAATATAACTCCCCCTAAACCCGACAAACCCATGGCTAAGTCGCTGATCAATACCTCCACTTTATTTATCACCAAGATCAAACATGATGTCACCACGCAAGTTCGCTCTTCCCAGTTACCTCCTCCAACTGCCAATGCGAATCATAAACTTGTAAACGAAATTGCCACACAAATGCCTACTTATCGAGCTTACAAAACACCAATATTCCAACATGATAAAACCATCTTTCATTCAGCCACCCTTCATTAGAATTATGGCCTTGCCACGCTCGTTACAGACAAGTTAGCCAAATTACGTTGTATGAAGACATTTCATATCGGTCACCGTTGTTATCCCCCAAATTTTGTTTTCTCCAAACCGAACCGAAACCACCTTGGAAGCTACGTGACACGAGGGATAAAGTCATGAGCCATGAGGACAAGGCTCATTTTGAGGCGCGGAGTATTAATACGTGCAAGAAGTTCAAGACCAAGTCTAGTTGCAATAATTCAACCATGCATTATCTCCATATACCATCATGCATCAATTTAGGAATTAGTACTTACAGTAACCATGCACTAAACCATGCACGTTTAGCTTGTTGTTTTAGTCTTCCCACGTTTACCTTTCTGTTGCTTAATAAAAGGTATCATTCTTCATATCCTTGCCTATTTATATGTACTTGTTTATGAAATGAATGAAAAAGAAACTTAGTTTCAAGTCTATTCTCTCTATTGTTCTCGGAGTCTTGCTCGCTCAAAGGGCCTTATCATCTCATCTCTTAATCTATTTCTTGGGAGATTGACCATCTCAAATAGTTTTCTGCTTTTTGCATTTGAGCTATATAGCCCCCAATATAGCATTTAAGCTATACAACCACATTTATCAAAACCCAGGTTATATATCCCTTTACATCACTTCTCAAGGGTTTTAGTCGAATAAAAAACCTTGAAAATTCATGACCCCTCAAAAACAAAATGGCTGATCACATACCTTTCGAAATCCATGTTGAAATCATGAAAAAGGCTTCCTGGAAAATATTTGATTCTCTTCATATCCGTTTCAACCATGGAAATCTCTCAGTTATGGTTCCGAGTTTAATGTTGATTACCGTCACACTCGGCTGCATTTCATTATCTACTTATAATTATTCTAGAATCAAGAATAATTAAAGAAAATGGGTGAGCCATAAATTCATAGCTGTCTATTTTTGCTCATCTTATAGTGGAGCATTTAAATTGAATTGGTAGCCCAACTTGTGTATATATCTTGTACTCCGTATTATGTATGGTGATTTTATATAAAAGGACTTTACGGGTAAAAAACTTTGAAAATTTTGAACAGCTCTACTAATGCTCTCGAAAGAGGCGAGGACAAGGAGGAGAAGAAGAATAGGAAAAGGAAAGCAAGTACCATAGAACCTACAGCCAGTGGGTATGTTAGTCCTATGGAAGATGATAAGTTTGGTTCAGAATCAATAATAATTAAAGAAAATGGGTGAGACATAAATTTACAGCAGTCTGTTTTAAGTCTATTATGTATAATTGTACATAAAAGGACTTAACGGGCACATAACTTTATAATTTTGAACAGTTCTTCTAATGCTCTTGAAAAAAGTGAGGATACGGTGGAGAAGAAGAAAAAGAAGAGGAGGAAGAAAAGTATATCAAGTAAGGATATCATTAATGGCTGAATGCTTAACCTTTGCAATATCTGTTTAAGAGTAAACTAAACCAAAAATCGTATAAACTATGTCGTATAATTTGTTTAACAGAAGAAGATTTGTTGGCTTTGACTTTCGACTGATTATGTCTTCTTTTTAAATTCTTGCTAGAGCACAGTTTGACTAATGATAAGAATCCTAGCATGGGGGACAGGAATGGAGATAGTCCAAGTTTGGCAATCGAAGGTCAACTTCCGGAAATGTCGAGTAAGATAGCCAACCTATGATTTTCAGAAACATTATATGCTAGTTTTAATCAACACATGAAACACATATTTTTTTTCTTTTTCTTTTTTCTGAATACTAATTTCAAGTGACTTGTTATATGATCAGAGACGATTCTCGTGGAATGTGAAGTCAAGGGAGCAGGAGCGAAAAGCAAGTAAATTTTTTAGATAAGCGGATCAGTTTAGAGAGTAACAAGGCAATTATAATTTTGTGATGAAGTTTCACTTCAATTTTCATTTGTGGATCAAGAAGAAACACGATTGCCCTCGATTGCCCTCCGGTTGTTTTTATGGTTAAGATTTGAGGGCATTTTGGTCCAAAAGTGACAACCTTGTTTCCAGAAATCACTATCAATAGATGGTTTGGTTGGTTGTATATCTCACAAATTACTTAATTCTTCTCAATCCTCAAGTAGACAAGCAACCGGGAAATGTTAGTATTTTATTCTCGTTTAATAATTAAGTAACAGTTTGTTATATTTTGGTTGCAAGTATATTAAAAAAAAAGTTGGTGATGGTTACTAGAGAAAAACGTACATTATTAGAATTGCTAAATTGAGATACAGAATTTCTACCGAAACATGCGACTGTTCAGAATACAAAATACCCATTTGCTACAATGGTAGAATAAGAAGATATTTGCGACTGTTCAAATTTTTTTCAACGGATCTTTGATATTTTCTAAATTGTGACATTCTGAAATAAAAGGGGTAAAAGCTTTATTGATGCTTAGTGATTTTTTGTTTTATGTCAGTTTGTCTTTCAGTCTTCAGGAAATTTTAAACCAGAAACTAGTATAACTTCTCGTGTAATATAATGTTCCTTCTGTATTGAAGAAAAATGCATGTTTTGACTTCTGAGGTCATACTTCAACTATTTAGATCTGAATCTAATATGCACCTTTACTCACTGTGAAATCACCGGCCCTATTCTATATGTAGTATCTGTTACTAAGTTTACCTTAGTTAATAAAGTTTTTCTCAAAAAGTTAAGAATTCATAGAGGTTTCGAAGTTGCAAATTTGGTTTGGTTGGCCCCTAGAGTCCAACACTGTAATTTTTTTTTGTTGCAGCAGTTAAGTTGTTGCTCTTCTTTCACACCTGACAGTCTGACACATGCGATCAATTCACATCTCTGGTAAATATTTCACATATTGGGCGGTTAATCGTTTATGTAGGGTATGTTTGGCACGGAGCAGTGTGGAGCATTTTGGAGCGGTGAGCAATGAGCATTTTGATTTTTAGTAGTCGTTTGGCAAAGGAGCGGTGAGCTTTGCTATTTTTTAGGAATGCTCATTTTTCCAATGCTTCTTTGAGAAGATGTGAGCGGTGAGCGGTGAGCTGTGGGCCTGTGGCTACCGCTCACAGCTCACTCCTACTGCCCACTGCTACTGCTCACCGCTACTTTTGACAAACACACCCGTACTCAAAAAGCGTGTCTTTCAGGATGGTTAATCCAATT
>CP139503.1:6746108-6952623 GCA_021014915.2 Artemisia tridentata subsp. tridentata
AACACACATTAAACGAAGATGATCAGCAGCAGGAGTTACGAAATAACCAGCAAGATGAATGCCTCGTGGGCCTTTGACGGAGAAAATGACATCATGGGATTCGTGAAACTCGAGGTCTAGTTGACAACAAGTCAAGTGTGATACGGATAAAGAACATATAGCTATTTCTGGTTTATCTCCTATGGAACAATTTACTGTGCTTCTAGCTGGTGAAGTACGTATAGCATCTCCAAGGGTAGCCTGTTTGGCAGCCAACAAATTACAATTAAATTTTTATTCTTACAATACAAGCTGATAACTTTATAGAGCCGTTTTACTTTTGCCAATGGGCTGTTTTATTTATTATTAGTAATTTCGGTGGACTAAAACAGGTGTGTTTAGTTAGTAAAAAGTATAACACTTTCCTAGAACAGGTTTTCATTAGAATATCAAAAGAGAAAAAAAAAAAAAAAAAAATAGAAAACATGTTTAGTCACAAATTTATTTAAAATTCTGAAAAGAGTTATTTACACTTTTCTACAAATTTTTCCTTTTCACTTTAATTTTCTAAAAAAATCTCATCTAAACAAGTTTTCTAAATTCTCAATACATTTCTAAAGATGAAGAAAAAAAAAAGCCATTTATTTTTTCTAAAAAAATTGAGATATACAATCAAAAAGATTACTTAGGGGAGTTTGTTTCGGGCTGATGGCTTATTTGGTTTTAGGCTTATGTTTCATAAGCTCACTATTTGTGGTTTATTTTGAAACTTTCCGGGTTATATGTATTAATGCATGTCATGCATAAAGATCTTATATAAGCCAAAACTTTGCAAAATAATCCATAAAAAGTGAGCTTATGAAACATAAGCTCAAAACCAAGTAAGCCATTAGCGGGCTATATAAGCCAGCTATTAGAATAACTAAAAGAGTAGAAATAAGAAAGTAAAGTTATTTTAATGGAAAAAGAAGCTTGTGAATGAGAATTAACCTGAGTGATGCGAAGTATTTTAGGATCATTATGATTGTGCGGCAGAGTGTAAGCTTCATTCGGCTTTAAGTAAACCCCTTTTTGTTATTAAAAAAAAAAAAAAAAAAAAAAAAAAAAAAAAAAATTCATTCATTAGTTACTTGTAACAAAGAATAATAATACTATAACAATAGTTAAGATGAAACATACCCCAGAAAGACATCCCACTGATGATCAGACGATGTTTTGTCTTCTTTTTAGCGGGAAGATAAAGAGAATAATGAGGAGGGGATTCAAAGTGAGAACCCCTTTCTTCACTTTGGGTTTGTGTTTTTATTTACTGTATGTATTTTGGGAAATTGACATAATAATCTTTTGATGGGCTTCCATTTCTCTTTGTTTACGTTTTCACTAACCTAATTTATCTCCTATATTTACTACTTTCTCAAAATAATTGTCTACCCCACAAACAAAAAACAAACACTTTGAAAAATATAATTATTATTATTTTTATTTTTTATTTTTTGTAGTTTAACAATATTACCATTAACTAATTAATAAAACTTTGTAATAACAATTTCAAGTAAGGGTGCTTTAGTAATCTTGATTAAATTACTTTATCTATTTTTAGTAGTAGACGATTAATTTAAGACAACCTAAAATGAAAATGTGAACAATAATATTAAATCCCGTAATTAATGTTATATATATATATATATATATATATATATATATATATATATATATATATATATATATATATATATATATATATATATATATATATATTTCAATTCTAGTATTACTTTGATTTTGTCATATCTTCTAATTTTTTTGTTGGATATACAGCATGTCAATGTTTATGTTTTCCAATTTTAAATAAATTATTTAGGTGTATGATGTATAAACATATCTATACTATATATAAAAGCAAAATATTCAATGTGAAAAAGTCAATATGTGAAATGTTGAAAAATTTATATTAGGTAAGAAAAAAATTAAAACATCACAATAAAGGAAAATGTTTAAACTATAAAAGGAAATGTTGAAACATATGTTTCAAAAGGAAACTATTAATACACATTGAAAACCGGGTTGACCCGGGACGCTTCAAACCCGGCGGGTTAACTCGATTTAATTTGACATGTTTTTTCGACCCAACCCGTCGGGTTGACCCTTTTTAAATTGACCCGTTTTTCGACCGGAATGGTTAAATCGGGTCCAACCGGGTTTCAAACATTATGTTTAATCCCCAATTTCTTAAACTTTTATTATTTTTCGTTTATAACCGATAAACTATTTTTTATAACTAAAACTATCTGTCTATAAAATTTCGTTGCTATGCATGGATACTCGTCTAGTTAATATTAATGTTTAAAGTAAAGTGCAGAAACATGTTTGTGATTTGTTTATTTTAACCTGAATTGAACTTACGCTTACATAAATATCTTATGGCTTATATATCATAAATTCATAAGTTTATGTTAATGTTTAGATTAGCTTATGTTTAATAAACAGATAATTTCAAGTGTTTAATTTAACTTATGTTGATAAATCACTAAAAACAGCATTGGTTGATAAATATAAATGTTATATTTAATATAATTGAAAGTAAAATTGTAATTTTTGATTGTAGCATGTTATATAAATCTTTTTGTGAAAGCTACACTTTTGAAGCTTATCAAAAACTTTTTATATAAGCTAATAAGCTCACTCATTTAAGCTTAACCAAACACTTGGTTTAGACTTATTTGACACAGATAAGCTTAATCTCATAAGCCCGTCATATAAGCTTAGCCAAACACCCGGCTCGGACCCAAATCCATTATGCTTGGCTCTTTGTTGTTGAACATGTACTATCTATTTTCTCATATCTGGTGGGTTTGTATTGAGATTATCAAACTTTATCCATGGTACAGGGGTCTAACCTGTACAATGGAAACTTGTTTCTAACTCAGTCTCTAGTATAGGGACTTGTTTTGTATGTTTATGTTTGTGCAGGTATTTAATAATAAGAGTCAAGGGACTAAAGTGCAATGGTCAAGGGACTTATGTGCAAGTCGGTGTTGAAGGAGTATAAAGGCCAAACCCTAAGACGTATCTCTCACTTTTAATTTGTTTGATTTGTAATCGTTTGATTAATCTTTTGATTAATCTTTATATTCTTTGTAAACTCTTATAAACGTTTTTATTAATAAAATTGAACCAAGGGGAGGTTGATTGGGTTCTTTGCTATCAAAAGCTTAGAGAATATAATCATCATGGAATTGAGTGTGCAATCTAACTTTCTATATGTGCACTCGATATCAAGAAACGCTTCTGAAAAATGGCTTTTACAAAAGAAAGATTAATAAATATCATCAAGAACGGTCAAATACATGTCATAAATTTTGAGAGAATACAACACTATTCTAATCAAGTTGCTTAGTCCAGTCAAAAGAGTCCTAATCTCGACAAAAATCTGCAACAGCTTGTTTGTTACTGTCTAAAGAGTCACGTTGGTGGCGCCGATGCATGTCTTCTGCAGGAAAACGAAGCATACCCCTTACAACATTCACACCAAAACTGCTCTTGAACTGTGATTCATCATCGATGACATGAACATACCCTTTCTTCAAACCAAACTCCATGTGAAAACATGAGAATTCTGGTGGTATTGAGTGATGCAACCCCTTTTCACTTGTATCAATTAGTTTCTTGGCGTTCTGTTGACTCCATTCCTTTTTAGCTTCATCAATTGCATGCAAACAACAACCGACCGTTACTTACCGAACCCCGTCATGCACAAAGCCTATCAATAATTTTGTTAAAGCTTATTGTATTTAAAAGTACACAAACCTTTTTGAAATAAAGAGGAGCCTGTTTAGCAACTTCTGGAGGCAAAGGGATGCACTCTATCATACAACGTCTAGTCTGCTTTGCCAACCCCATAACCGTTTCAAGAAAAATAACCTCCTTCTCTTGCTTTGTAAACATCATTAGAAGACACTTCTTGAAATTGCGTATTTCATCCCACACATTATCAACAACACTTCTTGTGGCTAGATTGTGCTGCATGAAAAATAGAGATAAGCATTATAGAAAACACTCGACTAATCTATAAGAATAACTAAAGAGATACTTGAGCGTAAGAAAAACTAACCTGCATGGGCAATATGCAACAATGCCCTGGTACAACAGGCTGCCACTGAGGTAACATCATATATGTGAAATTGGTGATTGCAATAACTGTTAGAGTTATGGAAAAATATTAAATCGTGTATGACTAGAATCGAACACGGGACCATGGGATTGCACACTTTACGTATGAATTATCAATGAAATAATTAATATATATAATCGTTATATATTTTAATTATTTGGACACGAAATAACGACTAATGAACGTTAAGTAATTAACGGAATTGACTAACGACCGTTAGTGAATAAATGAAGGACCGTAGGTGTAATTAGGAGGCGAGAAGGTTCTAGAAATCCCTTGGTGAAGGGGGTGGCCGATCGGCCCATAGGATTTCTTTCCTAATTCGAGACAAACTTCTCCTACAAGTTTACTAGCCTATAAATACAAGGCTTAGGGGTTATTGTTTTTTACCTTGTGCATTGTTACTATAACCCTAAGTTTCCTTGACTTCTTTCTTTGCTAAATCCGTTCGATCATCACCTTAGGGGGGGGGGGATCGATTTGTGTTTTAATTAAACAAATTGTTTGGTTTAAATCGTGTTCTTTCACTAGCATCAAACTTTGATCGGTTATAGTACGTGTGTACAAGACTTGGTAGTTAACTTACTTTAGTTAACACGAACTTGGATTGAGAAACAAAATGGTAAGGGGTTTCTCGCTAATCCTATTATTTGATCAATAAGAAGAAAAGAGAAGTTAGATCCTTGTTCTTGCTAGGATCAAAGGTATGTAATCTTTAATATTCGGTTAATCTTTGTACATGTTAAATAATTGATATTTGCTTCCGCTACGTGCTTTGGTGTTATAGGACTTAGTTATATAATTGTTATGATATCTTAATTCCAACAGTAGCATCAAGAGCCATTCAGCATGTAATTGTATTACCGAAACGCATAAAAATCAAAATTTTGATTTGGATTAACATGTTCAGTCGAATTTTTAGGGTTTTTTAGAACATAAAAATTCAAGCCTATTTTTTTTCTTTTTTTTGGGGGGGGGGGGGGGGGGGGGGCCCCCCCCCCCCCCCCCGTTGATCCCTCTTTTTTATTCAAAAGTTAGTTTTGTAACCCTAAAATTAGGAACATGTGTGTTTATGTGTGTAAAGGATTACGTTCCTGGCATTAATCCATGATACTTCGTGCAAGATAATCATGGATTAAGGTTTGTTATTATTTGCTACATGTTATAGATAGATCTAAAATTAGGGAAGACCTAATTATTAAAATTAACAAATCTTTTATGTGCAACGTGGTATATACCTACTAAGGCTTACGCTACCAACTTGTTGGTGTATGTGGTCCATTGGGTACAATGCGCTCAAAAACCAATGGGAGTCGTAGTAATTATATGTATAATAATTCACATATAGATTATAAATAGGATTTATCAAAAAGGTTTGCATGTGGCTATATGATTTAATGGTTAAGATTATATGCGTTATTATGTGTTTATTTATTTTTATTAAAATTACTTGTCTTTTTTGTTTAAATTATTGTTGAATTGTAAGCAAAAAGAGGGTAATTTTTTAGAATAGAAAATAAATTGACCTAATAACTATGAAACCTTGATGTGGTAAATTATATATTGCCAAGTCTTATGTGCCGACAACGGTTCGCTTCGCACGGTAATTTGCTCCCAGGCGAGACTAGCAATATGATAATTTATAACATATTTTTTTAAGACTTAGTATCATAAACTTTTGATTGATTGATGAGTTTTGTACCTATAGTGTGAACGGCTCACCCAATGTAGACAAACTCTAAGAGGGGTATAAGGAGGCTTGATATTAAATTGTCATCCGAAAGGAGCGCGTTTTTAATTAGCCTTCAGGCGGACGTTTGCCTCTCCGCTCATTTGTGCGTCTAATTGGAGCTACCAAGTAATGCTATTATTTTGTACAAAATCATCTTAAGGGTGAATTGACCTCAATTCCACGCGTCACTTTTGTGGTAATTATCCGAATAACTTGGGTCTTTATGATTCATGCATTAGTAGAATATAGTGGGTGATAATTGAAGCTAATTCTTTGATTGGTGAACCCAATACCTCAATTAAAACTTTGTTGATTTAACTCTTAGCTAAATTGGTAATTAAAATTGTTTTGAAAACTTATGATACGAAGATGTGTGCATGCTTCTTCGTACATATTTTGATTGTCACATCAAAATAAATACCCTAAAATTTAAGTCCATGCTATCTAATTATAAGAGACACTTGGAGTTAATATTTAGCGTAAGTGAGACCTTGACCTAAATATTAATGACAAGGTAAATTTCCATGGCGTGAGACCGTGACATGGAGTATTTGCAGTTTCTAAATTAGACGACTTAATTAAGTTGTAAGTGAGACCTTGAAACTTAAAGCATGAGATGGGAAGAAACATGCTTACATTGCAAAATTGTTTTTGGCAAATGTAATTCCCATAATGATCTAGGAGTCGGAAATTGTTTTGCCGATTATTGTACGACAAGTTACCATCTTTTGTACTTTCACTACTAGCAGATCAACTGATGTAGTGGAACTATGGAAAGTTGGATCATAGTTTTCAAGAAAATTAAATGTATATGTATATTTCCTGGGTAATTTTTTTTTCTTGAAAAATTGTATTATTGAAAATACTAAAATTGAATTTTGTAAATTCTTTTAATGTATTAATGCAATGTTAAACCATAAACGTGGGACATTCTTTATTGGTAAATTGATCTACACCCGTAGGGGTTTTTGGCTAGAGTCAACTTTACTAAAAGAATAAACCTAGTCTACTTTTTTTGAGAAGAGTGAGACTTAATCCTATTCTTTTCATGAATGAGAAAGGTGTGATAGGAAAATTAGAATTGTCTAAATTCTAAGAAATAACTCATAGCAAATTTTAATAGTTAAGAAAATTGCACATTGTATGAGTTATTAAATTAGAAGCTAGACTAGTTACCGTAAAATTGATAAAAGGCAAACTAGCAAAATTTGTCTAGTTGTTGTGCTTTGACCACTTAAAATTGCTACATACCATTGTGGGGATGGTAGACATATTAAGAAAGAAATTGCATGCCCAATTTTTTCAAGTTAATTGCATTGATGGATAGTCCATCATCTACATAGTAGAATACACTCTTTTTAGTACCTATGTAATTTTTACGAATGGGTCTTCTCAAAGGTGTAGGAAAATAAATATCACACTATTCACTTTTACTAGTTATGAAACACTTATAATGTTGTCAAATCCAGTGGGAGCATAGTGTTGTAACTACTTAATTATATATATTAATGTAATGATCTGTAATTCAGTGGGAGCTACAAGCTTTGTTATCTTGGTAGTAACCTAAACTATCTCTAGAATGTTTAGAGATAATTACTTTCCAAATTGTAGACACTTGTGGTTTTAAGGATAGTCATGTAATGAAACACTTATAATGTTGTCAAATCCAGTGGGAGCACAGTGTTGTAATTACTTAATTATATATATTAATGTAATGATCTGTAATTCAGTGGGAGCTACAAGCTTTGTTATCTTGGTAGTAACCCAAACTATCTCTAGAATGTTTAGAGATAATTACTTTCCAAATTGTAGACACTTGTGGTTTTAAGGATAGTCATGTACGTTTTCTTACTAGACAAGGTGGTTCTATATCTACTAATATCTATGACACAATCATATTGATCACATAAACAAACGAGTGACGTGTTGTTTATCTGATACATGATGTTATTTCATGCAGAAGTGGGAGAAATATTTATTGTGTGCAAGAAACAACACATAGGAATATTATTTAAAGAATTGTCTTGACCGCAAGGTAAGAAACTAAAGTTCTAGATATGACTAATACACATCTAAGTCTTGAACCACTTGTTGTTGAAATTTAGCTTAAGTGAGACCTTGACTAGATTACAACAACAAGGTGAAATTCCATAACTACGTGAGACCGTGACATGGATTATTACTGTTTCTAAATTAGATACCTATTAGAACAAGTGTCAATAAGGATAATGAGACTACTTCAAACTAAATATTTATGTATTTTTGAAATGACATAAATAAATGAAGTAATCTAATACTACTTCAAATTTTAATATTTTATGTATTCTTGAAATGTCATAAATATATGAAGTGATAAATTAACTTGAAATTACTATTGAAACAAAATTGTGGTGTTCATGATTACTTTAGTTATACATGTTTATATTTTATTGTAAAGTTATAAACATGAAGTCTTTTAATTGTTACAAGACTTATAATAAAGTAAGACGTTAGCTTGTTATGTTTTTTAATTAAGACATATACAAGAAGTCATTGAGTTGATCAATGATTTATAACGTATATTGGGATTATAATAGTTTATATCTTCTTGTTAAGACATGGACATGAAGTGACTTGGTCAAAAAGTACTTATGTTATAAAGCAGGCAATTGGCTTGGAAATTCTAAGCTGATTTAGTTGGTGAATAGATAAGCCAAACGAAATATATATTTATCTTACATATTGTAAGATTGTCTTACAATATCAATCCTAATGAAATACATAATGTTTATGGTACGTTCAGTTAGGAAAATCAAACTCTTATTATATTGTTTGATTAAAGATAACTATATCTTCTTTTCTTCCTAAAGTTATCAAGGTTAGAAAATTGAGTATGGGTAGTATATACTCAATTAGACTCCAACCTAGAAGATTAATAAGACACCATTTATTATGGAATGTGATGAATCATATTAAGTCTTAAATTAACAAATTTAATGTAAGGAACTGTCAATATGTATTTGTAATGTCTAAAAAGAGAACAATTTTGTGTTGCTCTACTTGCTAAAGTATTTATAGATAGTCTATAAATTGCAAAGGGCAAGTGGGAGGTTTTATCTTGAAAAGATAAAATTACAAGATGCATAATCTTCTATAAATACACTAGTAAATTTCATGATGAGGATTAAACATGTTAATGTTAAATCTCAAGATGATGGAATTCTCATTCATAGATCCGCAAGGATATCTCAAATATTTGAATAATATGTTGAGGATTATGAGTTACAGGATTATGGTAAACCTGTTGATCATTAAGATAAATTGCAAATATTGAATTTGGCAAATTACTCATACTATGAATGTTTAGATGCAGTCCAGAAAGATAACTAGTTTTGGAAACTTAGTTAATCTTGAACTCTATAGTTACACTATCATAGAAATGAAAATCCTAGAGATTAAATTTTTTTTAGTAGATATCATAATGGACAATTTTGTATACATATTTAATGTGTGAAAAGATTCTTAATCACACTTAAGCAATTAACTGTAACTGAAATTCTTTCTAAGCACATTAAATGTATAAAGATTATGATGGTCATTCTTAGTTTCATTTATATGAAATTAACAATGGAATAGCAAAACTCTTTCTTGGGTAATTACTTGTACGAGGACGATAAGTAATTGAAAGGAGTATTTTAATTCAAATAATCTTTGCAAGTTTACAAAGTGAAATAATTCATGAATGGATTAATGCATGCATCTAGGAGATACACTTATGTTTAATTATTAAATCCAAGTGTTGATTTATAATTAAAATAAGATTTTTCCATAGTATTCCTGAAAGCTAGTGTGAGTGTTATATATTTATTTTCTTATTTCATATATGTTGTATAACATATAAGAAGTAACATTCCATTAACATTAAATGTTAAGTCTTAGTTTGGAATGGGACTTCATTATGAAAATTTAGAAAATAAACATACAGCCTTGGGATATATGTTTATTGTTATAAACATAAGCGGTAAAAATAATTGATTCTAATAAGACATGATATACTATTAGAAAGTCTGAATAGAAACATATCTTTGAAAAGATATGACATGAATAAAATTTAAGTCTGACACAAGGATTTTTCTTGTACATCATGTTGTTCGTTGTATCATGCTTGATGAAAGATGATTTGACAACATAAATATCTAATTGAAAGTCATTAGATAACTAAGTGTAACAGATATGGTTGGATATAGAATTAAGATCCTCATCCTGGAATTGCTCCTAAATTATAAGTATGAACCATATGGCAAATTGTTGCGTAATCGTTATAGCCGACAAATCTTGAAAGATTGGAAGGTATCAAATATTACACAATGGATATTAAAGTTTACGGAGTTTTAAAGAGCATATTGTTGTTTGCATACAATGATGCTAATAAAATTGAGATGGCACTCAATACTTATCATGGTAGGATTTCATCTATGTTAATGGCCATGTGTACTAGTTATGCTTAACTGTAAGCATAGTTGCATTATACATTAAAGAATTAGAATACTTTAAACTATAAAAGGTTTGATAGTTTGATTGTCATAAATTCGTGGATTGAGGATGTCACGTATTTTATGAAATATTATGTGGCAATATCAAGATAGTTGAATGCAAACATACAAGAATTTCATTAATTGAATTCTTGAAATAAGTATTCTCAAAATTCTGATAGATCATGATTAGTTGATTTGTGGCTTGTCGACAAGTATGATTAACATGACTTGAGGCATAATTCATTAATGGGAATTATCATGCATTGATCTATTTTAGTATTTGTATAAGGGATGTTAAGCAATTATTATTCACAATGAACTAAAGTACTTGGTACGTTTGTTTTCATTAATAATAGATTGTATCCTATATTTGCATGTTCAAATCCATGAATAACTTATGTTATTCTAAATTGTCCGTTGTCGATTAATGATATGGGAATATCATTAAACTAAGACAAATCTGAGTATTGGTAGAATATACTTGAAAGTATATTGATGCGTTGTCATACCAATTTCACATGATATTCACTGAATTGAATATAGGACTTATCCCAACTTCATGAGTTTACTTTATGGATCTTGTCATCAAGTAAATCATGTGAATATAGTTATCCTCAGACTTGAGATGCCAGATAACTGTCATGCATGTAGTGCATTTCTGTGATTCAATTTAACGCTATACGTAACTGGTAGCTATAAGGATTATTTTCAGGAGTGTTGCAAAGTGCGTGACTTATGCTCGTAGTCAAGATAGAATTTGTTCATTCAAATTGTTTGGAGTTTAATACTGCTGGGCCCCTCGTAGGATTAGTAAGATGTATGTGTGGTTGTATGTGCTTATTCACATACCTTTTCTTGACCAAAACCGGACCAAAATAACCAAAAACCTGACCAAAATGCCAAAAGATATTGTGTTTTTGTGTTTTTATATGTGCAGGGACGGATATCGAGAAAATCGACAAAAGACACGGAAAACCCGTGAAAACGAGCACGAGATGCGGAAAAGACTCAGAACCGAAGCCGGGAGAGACATGTTTTGTCAAAAGTCTAAAAAAATCACCCTTAGATCAGCCCTTGAAGTTATTTTGAAGAATTGGCAAGATCTGGATTTCAGCATATACATAAATGGCCCTTGAAACTTAAAATCTCTAAATCCTAAATAAATAAATACTACCCGGATCCAACCCCTTAAACCCACTTATTCCATAACCCCAGCCCAACCCTATCCTTCTACTAGCCCAGCCCATCTTCTTTTCCCTTAACCCGACCCAGAAATTACACCCAGTCAAAAGAAATAAATAAAGGTCAAGCAAAAATACATAAACACACACCCACAAAACCCGCGCCCAAATTTCTTTAACCCAGAAAATGTACTGTGCCTATGAACCCTAAAAAATTACCGTACAAGTTTACAGCAATTAAGGGCAATTGCGTCTAATCATTGGCCTTCTAGAAGAGTCAGGAATGTCGGGAAGGGCAGAGTTACATGAAGGGACCACGTGGCAGGCTGCTATTGGTTGGGACACCTCGGAAGAATTGATCTAATGGCTTTGGAGATGTGGGATTTGATCTAAGGGTGGAGAAGGACTCAGTTTCACACGGATTGCCAACCTAGACAGCCCAGAAGCTTCATATCGTGGCTATAAATAGCCCCTCTTCTCCCACAATTGAAGGTGTTAGTTAGTTAGCTTTAGGAGTAGTGTAGTGTAGTTTTGTAGTAGGGTTATGCTGTCAAATTATTTTCATGCTTTGTATTACTTTAAAGTTTATCAATGAAAGTTAGTTTAATGTTTTGTTAATTCTGTTTTACTAATTAAGCTTAATCTTTTTACTTACTTGTTATCATACTCTCATAAGCTTCACAGAAGCTTATGAGATTTCTATAAAAGCTTGTTTGTTTCTTTTGTTTTCCTTTTCATAAAGCACTCAAAAATACATAAAAATAAATAAAATAAAAGGAAAAAAAAATATAAAAATGTCTTTGTTTATGCAAAACTCAGCTTACATATAAGCTATTTAGTTAATATAACAAGCTCATAAAGCTTTCTAGCTTGTGTGAGCCTGTTTTGTCTCAATTTTCAAAACAGTCAACAAAAGTCAACTATTGTGGTCAAATTAAGCTGTGGAGATAAGCTGGGATTATAAGCTGTTCTGGGTATTGTTTTTGGCTTATGAAATAAGCCTGGGTATTGGTGAGTGGTAATCAGACCTGTTTCTCATCATAGGACTACTTGTAAGTTTAAATGGAATCTCATTTTTAAGTTCATTTACTATGCTATTATTTCTGCTTGTATGCTATAGCTTATTAAGGTTTTGAATATAGCTTAATAGAGTTTTCTAAGTTAGATAATCAGCATTAGGGAAGTTGCTTAGGTCAGATTAGTTGCTTGTAGCTTAAAAGGTCAAAACAGTTTGGAAAGGGGTGTTTGGTTCATATAAGTTTAGGTAGTATAAGCTAGTAATTACTGTTCCATTGCAGGTTGTTTAAGTTTGGTTAAGTTCATTCAATAGTAATATAGATAGTTTTGAGTAATAATTAGTTGTTTTGAAGTGATTCAAGGTTTTGAGTATACAAGTGCGTTATAAGACCTCAAACTGCCTTTTATAAGCTCAGCTTAAGCTGAGCTTAATCAGACCCCATATTTTTCATTTTAAGGTTGATTTTAAGTGTTGTAGATAGAATATAGAGTCTAGTTTGCATTGGTATAGTTTCACTCAAAGTTTTGCGCCATTTTCCCATTTCTGCCGAAACAGAACCTGTTGTGCAGAACAGCCCAAAGGCTGCTGATCTAGCTTGATTTCTGGCTTAACCATTTAAGCTTTAGACTTGATTTTTGGATTTTTAGGTAGTTAGTATAGTAAACTTTCAGTTTATGATCTGGGATTTCCCAATCAAGCTTATGCTTAGCTTAAAATTCAGCTGCAAGTCTGCTGATTCACCACTGATTTACCTTAAACTTGCAGCTGCACTAAATGCTTTTTGGGCTTATACTGTGAGCTTTCCTGGGCTTATTTAGTTGTTTCTAGTTTCTAGTTGTATGCCTATCAGTTCCTGAGATTTTTGTAATTTTTTGCCTTATTTGCTTACTTTTAGCTTATTTCCCAACTGCTTATTTACTGTTACAGATTATTAAAGCTTAATTAGTTTCTGAATTTATTTTTCCTAGCTTAGTAATTTAATTTTAGAATTACTCAAAAATTTTCAGATTTTTCCAAGTTGTTTTAATATTTTTAAATCAATTAAATATTTTAATTATTTTTTAATTCATAAAAAATTCATAAAAAGTCAAAAAATAATTTTCTTTTTTTTTAAAATTTTCTTTTTATATTTAGAGTTTAGGAAAAATTATTTTATATTTTTAGGTTTAAAATTTTAGAAAATCACTTTTTAATTACGTGTTAAAAGTCGTCGCGTTCGTTTTTAAATCCGATTTTCATTCTTAGTATTACGTGCTTAGTTTAATTGTACCCTTAGCATAATTAGTTAATTTCGTTTGTTATTTTAATATCCGAAGTGTAAAATCACAAATCAATCACTCTTTTCACAATTCACTTCACATATTCGACACCGAAACGAAAACTCGAATTCAACCTTTGTTGGGACACGACCCGGGGAAAACGCATACGTTGTATCTTTCCTTGGAAAAATAAACCGTACTAAAACGACTAAATCATGTGGCCACACCCAAGATCTCCCCTGAATAGTTCAGAAGATTTGGTAATCTTACTCAATCAGAAACAACGAGAAACAGAATTGTTAATAAAGAGTGACTAAGATCCATATCTTTATTAATGTAGTATTAGAAATAAAATGATGAGTATGATGATTAATCATAGAATGGTTTTTCCAGGAGACCACCACCCGAGTTGTACTAGGGGCATTGACGTGTTGCTAGACGCTAACCAATGTCAATTACACTTTTAATAGATTTCCAAGTGGGAGCTGTTAGAGTTATGGAAAAATATTAAATTATGTATGACTAGAATCGAACACGGGACCATGGGATTGCACACTTTACGTATGAATGATCAATGAAATAATTAATATATATAACCGTTATATATTTTAATTATTTGGACACGAAATAACGACTAACGGACGTTAAGTAATTAACGGAATTGACTAACGACCGTTAGTGAATAAAGGAAGGACCGTAGGTGTAATTAGGAGGCGAGAAGGTTCTAGAAATCCCTTGGTGAAGGGGGTGGCCGATCGGCCCATAGGATTCCTTTCCTAATTCGAGACAAACTTCTCCTCCAAGTTTACTAGCCTATAAATACAAGGCTTAGGGTTATTGTTTTTTACCTTGTGCATTGTTACTATAACCCTAAGTTTCCTTGACTTCTTTCTTTGCTAAATCCGGTCGATCATCACCTTGGGGGGGGGGGTTGATTTGTATTTTAATTAAACAAATTGTTTGGTTTAAATCATGTTCTTTCACTAGCATCAAACTTTGATCGGTTATAGTACGTGTGTACAAGACTTGGTAGTTAACTTACTTTAGTTAACACGACCTTGGATTGAGAAACAAAACGGTAAGGGGTTTCTCGCTAATCCTATTGTTTGATCAAGAAGAAGAAAAGAGAAGTTAGATCCTTGTTCTTGCTAGGATCAAAGGTATGTAATCTTTAATATTCGGTTAATCTTTGTACATGTTAAATAATTGATCTTTGCTTCTGCTACGTGCTTTGGTGTTATAGGACTTAGTTATATAATTGTTCTGATATCTTAATTCCAACAATAACAAGATGGCGTGGTCTTTTAGGGTTCTCAAAACAAAAGTTGCAACGTTTCTGTTGGGTCAAAATGCTTTTTTCAAACCGGGTTGGCTTGGGAGCAGCATTATTGTCACCTTTACCCCGTTTCTTTCTCTTAGGTCCCTCATCATTGTCATAGTCATCATCTGCCTGACCTGATACACTGTACTTTTTGTTTTGCATAATTGATCAAGCAACATGCATGTCAGTATCTTCCTCTCTATTCTTTTCACGTGATTTTAAGCCGTGCATAATATACCTATACATAGAAAGAAAACATGTCATCAAACTGTCATAAAGGGTATAAACGAGTAACATGACATTTACATCTGTAGATAGAACTCGACAAGAGAAAGGTCTATACAAACTACAAAGTTTAAAATGATATTTTCTTTTCGTATATACCCCTTGCACATTAAGCCGAATGCTAAAGAAAAAAAGAAGTTACCTGCTTGCGATTCCATCACCTTGTGGACTGCTTCCGACAGTATCAGTTTTGCTTTTCCCTTCATTAACCTCTGCCTCTTTTTGAAATTAAAAATAATAATTTTAGCAAATTAACTTTCGAACAGATAAGGTTCCTAACAATAGCGCAACCGTTTCTTCCTTAATAAATTACACATTAACCACATAACTAAAAGACATGTAAAAGAAAGAATGATGTTCAACCCACATAACAACCAGGAGAAGCTAGAAGTCTAATCCTTAACTTCTATGAGAGTAATATCATCATCTATCTGTTGCAAAAACAAAAAGTAGGTCCTTACCAATAGTTTGTCAGCTTCGGCATGCTTTCCTTTCATACGAAGATGCATAACTTTAGCAGCCAACTGATTTGCACTTAGTGCAGGCTTCATGTCTGCACGAGACGATGGTTCTTCAGATTTGGACACCTCTCTCCTGTCACCACCATCAGTACGAGACAATGGTTCTTCAGATTTGGAATCTCTCCTGTCACCACCATCTGTAGACGATGAATCACCGTTTTTCTGCTGCTGCAACCCCTTGAATTGATGCAAGAAACTCCCATCGTTGCTGAACTTTTGTAAGCTGGACAATGGAGAAGAAATAACACCAGCGTCCATAGCTGACATGCTTTGACCTCTCAGCTTTCCCCCTGATAAAGACTCGTCACGTCTGGGCACCCTCATTTTAGCATGCATTCCCTTCTGGCTAGCGTCCCTTTCAGTCTCCTGCTATCAACACCTAATGGGCCAACAACATATTCTTATGATAAAATTCGGTTCTAAGCCTAAGAAAACTAATCTACTTACAGCCACAATGAAACCAGTTAAACCCCCATCGAGTCTTGTAAAGTGAAATACGTGTGTATTCAAATGTTTACCAAGTCTTAAAGTTTGGAGTTAAATGCATGTTGGATGGAAATGGTTATGTAAAGTTTAAGTTTGTGAAATTGGTCAAAATGGGTGTTTGGGATAACTACCAAGTTGTAGTGAAATTATGTTCTCATGTTTTGATCAGGTGTATTTGTATTTCAACAATGATTTTAAGATGAATGAATTTCAGTTTTGAATCTGGCATGTTTTCGTTGAGTTAGGTTGCGTGTTTGGCAAAATTGAGAAAGTGCAAGAAAATGCTAGTCGTGCTCTCTAAGGCGTAGAGACTACCTGGCCTCTATGGCGTAAAAGCATAATAGCTTCTACTGCGTAGAGGCCTCGTAATAAAAAATTCAAGTTTGGTTTGGGGCGTTGCAGTTGAATACCACATGAAACTAGCTCGTCCATCGGACGTGTCATGAAACTAGTAAATATATATGTCAATACTCAATACTCATAAACATATACTATTGATGACATATAGTCCGCATTCGGGTCACGAACCCGACCAATACTCAAGCCCATCACGCGTGGGCTATCACGATAAAGATTTGGGCTTACAATGGCCCAAATCCGAAATCTATTATTGGCCTTGATATAGGATCTCTTATTTATGGGATAAGGATCAATGGGCCGACTAAGGTGGGATACGCCGAAGGGTAAGGAACACGAAACCAACAAGGATTTCGTGTGTATATATAGGGCATCTCGGCTCTCATTAAAAGGTACGACATTATAACCCTAACTCTTCACAAAACCCTAAAACCGATTACTTACTCTCACGCCGGAGGATAATCGTGGGAGACAATCCCACGATAAGCCTAACGGTGTTTTTTGTTCTCTTAGTGCGCAGGTCTCAAGCATTAAGATCCAATTGATACGAGAACCGGAATACAAACAAGGGACGTCTATGGGACAGAAGCTGTCATACCAGCTGAAATTGGGATGCCAACCATTCGTACTACGGAAGTAAATGTTGCAACCAACGATGACGAGCGGCGTATAGACTTGGACCTATTGGAAGAAAGGCGTGAACGCGCAGCGGTATGTGAGGCAAAAGCCAAGTCAAAAATGAAGGGATACTACGATGCTAAAGTTCGACGCACCTCATTCAGACCAGGCGACTTTGTATATCGCGCTAATGATGCAAGCCACGCAGAAGATACAGGTAAACTTGGACCAAAGTGGGAAGGACCCTATGAGGTCGTTGAAGCACTAGGAAAAGGCGCGTACAAGCTGCGTGACATGGATGGCCGCGAGCTACAACGTACATGGAATATTTGCAATCTTAAGAGATGCTATCTTTAGGAAAGGTTACGACCTCACCCACGGATACTTCCGCACTTTAGTAAGTGCTCAATAAATATCCGTGTATTTACATTTTTGTTTATTTAGACAAATGTCTTTCTTTTTCCAAAAACTTGCAAGTATTAATTAAACGTCGCGGTTTCTAGCTAACTCCGCGACACACTTTACTTTGTTGTTTACATATTATTTATGTCTCAATGTTGTTGTTATATTACCTTTTGCCTACATGGTGTGCATGCACTTATTAACACCCACGATGGTAAAGGATGAGTAAACCTACTAAATAACTCGTTGAGTAAGAGGGTTGCAAACCCATCAACATCGGATCACGCATCCTTGTTAAACACCTTACTCTCAAGACGTTGGAGTAAGCTCATTGTGCATCCCACGACGGATACACAACAATGCACACTGTGCGCGTTTAACAAATTAGGAGTTAAGACTCTTAACCCCTTGAAATGGCATTCGCAGTACGCTGCATGTCAACCCATACACTTGTGAAATTTTATATATATTCGCGCTTAACATTAAGTCATGAATTTCATACACGATTATGTTATAAGTGATTATAGATTCCCGTAATCTTTTTTAAGTACGTTTATATAATGGTTTGATTCTTAGACATAGACGTCTTGTATGCAAAGACAGATAACTAAGTACAAACATCATAACCACAATCACATACAATATGCATACAATCGCACTTTCAAAATATCATTTTATTCTGGACTACGAGTTCATACAAGGTATAGATTTAACATGCACACGTGCAACAAAATGTTAACCTATTACAAAAAAATCACCAAGTCAACACAATCTAAAAGCTATGGGAGCGTCTAAGCTCTGAACTACTAACATGATACGCAGCACTCCCAGCCTCCTCAAGCTTCTTCAGAAGATCACCATCCTTGGGCGACACTGTCGGTACGCTAACAGGTACTCCATCAGATCTTGGAATATGTGCAGCGCCAACGCCACAAAGGATGGCCTTTCCTTTCACACCCTGCTTCTTCGCAAGCCTCATGGCATGAGCCTCTAAGGATTCCTTCAGTGGAATTTCCTTCTCGAGGGCAAAAGGATTCAAGATGTTGCGAGGACGAGCAAAGATAGGTACCTGCAGTTGCGACACATCGGGCTTAAGAAAATAATCAGTTTGTGCCTCTGCGTCCTCTGCTGCGTGCCTAGCCAAGGTTAACCCCTCCATAATAACACCTATGGGGTAATCCTGGTCGCGCTCTAGTTGAGCAATGTAAGGAAGATCTAACAGCTTCATCTTCTCCATAGCAGCAACAAGCTCATCATAGGCTTCAGCATTATAACCTGGTACTTGTGCGGCAGGCACTGTCAACAACTTGCTCTCCGAAAGCTCCTCTATAGCTTGCGCCTTGCCACGTGCCAACGCGCGCTCAACTACATCCCCAAATGCCTCCCTCACTTCTTGAGACTCCAGCGTACTCAAAGCAGCAAGGCGCAAACCATGGCTGATAAGCCACCTGCGCTCAGCAATCGAAGATACCAGGTGTGGGTACAGCTCTTCATCATACTTAATACTGAGCTTGCGCAGCTTACTTTCTTGCTTCTCCAACGACCCCTCCACAGCTTTACGAAAGTCATCCAATCTAGAGAAGTGGGCGGCCTTGTTAAGCTCCATGTACTTCATGACCCAAAGACAAGTGGCCTTGTACTTTGTGAACTCAGTACGCTCTTGGCCCACTTGAGCAAGTAAGGACATCTTCTCTTCAGCAAGCTTCTGGGCATACGCATCTATTGCCCTTACCTCAGCCTGAGCATCAGCCAACTGCGCCCTCAGAAGCGCAATCTCCTCATCTTTCTGCACATAGCGGCTACCTTCACCAGCATACCTTGATCGTAGCTGTGCAACTAAGGAGGCCTGGTGCGCAGCAGCCAAACCTAGCTCCTCTATCAGTTGGTCCGTTGGCACATCCTCAAACGCCTTCGGCTCAGTCTCTTGGCTCTTCTGCGCAAGATCATCAGTATGTGAGGAACTCGCCTTAGGTGGCGAATTCCCAACACGCGCAGCATCATCCTCAGCAGCTTTAACACTGCACGCAAATAACAAAGTTACTCTATAGTATCAACGCGGAATAAAGAAATGCAGATCTAAAGATACAAGTCTCATTACTTACTTGGGGGGAGGAGATTTAGTCGACGACGCATCCTCCTCTGATGATGATTGCCCGCCAGATATAAGATGGCGCCTTCTTTTCGATCTACCCGCGCCATCATCACCAGAAGCTTTCTTGCGCTTCACCCCTTGACTAGCCTCCTCGGGCCCACTTTCAGACATGGCAATCCCCTCACTCTCTGACGAGTCTGTGTGAGACAGCTCTTCCACAGGGATTTGTACCTCAGGAGTTGGAAAACTGCGAAGAGGAATCGCCTCTAAAACAACTGGGGGTGTATCCTCTGGTTCCTCCTGTACGATCTCCATAGTGCGCCCCGCGGTAGCCTCCAAAACTGGCTCCTCACCTTCTCTTAAAGGGCGCACTCCTACGGTCACCTGTTTGGGTCTCGCCAAGCGTACCACGCTGAATAGATCCATCTCTGCGCAACAAACAACAAACAAACAAAGATTGTTACAAAAGCTATAATAGTGAAGAGCGCTTACACTACTGAGCGAAGGAGAAGAAAGGACAAGCACCCACCCCGGTTATTCTCATCCAAAAAAGTAGGCACCTCGTCAGGAGTTCCGAAGTAGTTGCGACTAATGCCCATATGCACTAAAAACTCTTCTGGATAAGCGTTGATAGGGATGCGATTGGCATTAATCGTTTCCGCATCATCTGCGCTATACGTTCCGGGGATGGGGCGCTCATCCTTCGGTAATGATTCTTGGGTATAGAACTAAAAAATCCATGGAAAAAATGCATCATCAACCCAAAAGAATTTCTCCCTCCAATTCCTAAGTGCGTCTAACTTTTCCGTAAGCGACAATTTACTTCAAAATTTGTTATTTTTGCTGCACCTATACAATGCAGTTGGGAAATATGGAGACGATAGTGGTTTAAAATATCGCACAAGAATAGAGAAATGGGCACACGTTGGTTAGCGAACTCAAAGAAGCGTGTGCATACCCCTACTTTCCCTTCAGGGAAGTTCGCTATGGACGCAGTCGCCACCGGAACCACCGGGTGCAACGCAATCGGGATGTAATAATCCGAGGTGACTGACGAAGTTCGTCCTCGGATATATCGGATGTAAAGTCGGATAATTGAAGAACCATGGTTAGAATTCAATGGATTCTGCAGCGCACGCACTATTACCTTATGAGTTGTTGATTTCTTGTTCGCTGTTTAGAGTTTTTAACAATGGCGGCAATGGACTTTTTTACTTTGATAAGCACAGTGAAATGGAGATGACACTTTATATAGGGTTACAAGATCTCATGGATGATTGACATGTGTCACCCACTTGCTCTAATCGTGTGGCTGGGAGGCCAAAAGGTGAAGCACTTTTTCACCCACCCCTCACAATTTACGAGGGATATTCGGATTTACTTGGACTAGATTCATCGTATTGCTTTTAGGCGGGAAACACTTGAAACTTCTCCGCTACGCATTCAGGAATATTTTTTTCTACAGTTGTTAGTCTAGCATCCGCAGTGGGTACACTGCGCATACTAGACTGGGGGGACATGATGACGTATAGTCCGCATTCGGGTCACGAACCCGACCAATACTCAAGCCCATCACGCGTGGGCTATCACGATAAAGATTTGGGCTTACAATGGCCCAAATCCGAAATCTATTATTGGCCTTGATATAAGATCTCTTATTTATGGGATAAGGATCAATGAGCTGACTAAGGCGGGATACGCCGAAGGGTAAGGAACACGAAACCAACAAGGATTTCGTGTGTATATATAGGGCATCTCGGCTCTCATTAAAAGGTACGACATTATAACCCTAACTCTTCACAAAACCCTAAAACCGATTACTTACTCTCACGCTGGAGTATAATCGTGGGAGACAATCCCACGATAAGCCTAACGGTGTTTTTTGTTCTCTTAGTGCGCAGGTCTCAAGCATTAAGATCCAATTGATACGAGAACCGGAATCCAAATAAGGGACGCCCAACTTTTGTATCAACAACTATATAAACAAGTAAATCTAGTATGGATATGCATATAATTTTCATATACTAATATAGAAAATAGATAGGGTCGGGTTCGGGGATTTATCATGTTCCCATCCCCGATTTCATAATTTGGATTCCCCAGTCAAATCAGGTTTGAGGAACAAGTCTTCATCATGTACGGGTTTTATTGCCATCCCTACTAGGTTGCATCACACACAAATACCTTGCACGATCAGAATTTGTTTATGACATAAAAATAAGAAAATTAGGTATACCAGATTTAGATAAAAAGTACGTACATAACAGGAGTAAATCCGTTATACCTGACAAACCGGAATAATGATAAAAATACTCACCCTAAACCCGATCCTAGTAAGAGTTCGGGTTATTACGTATAACCAACCCGAATAAGCTTTTTGGGTTCGAGTCACGTTAGTTGGGTTCGGGTATTTCTGACACCCCAAGTCCCAACAGTACGTGTTGAGGATGTGTGTGAGCGTAATCCGATCACTCCAATACCACTTTCTCTTGCTCAGTTTCTATTTGTAGTTCAGTTACAATGTTGAGGGGGACACGGAGACTAGTCAGATTCAAGACTTGCACCAGTAGATCGACTACAGACATAAAAAATAGTATGCGGATCTACACATAAGCGCTGCAAGTGGGTGGTTCTAAGTGAAGGTGTTCTTGTGTGGATTTGCTTGTGCAAAGAAAGGTTCCAGTTGTTCATTTTAAGAATCTAAAACCATGAGCAGATGGAATTTTCTGGTTCTGAATAAAAAATCAATGGTAATGCTAATAAAATTAAATTGTGAGATCATTACAAATTTACAATATCTTAGCAACTTCTAAAGTTGCAGATTTGTTCCGTTGTCATGGAGATTCGGATGATAAACCGAACTCGAGAGACGGATGATACATTGAATGATACATAGATCTCAAAATTGTGTTATAGCTTTGTTTATTTGAAGTGTCTATAAAAATCAAAAATACACAGTAGTGTTCATTTGATGTAAGTAAGAATGCTTATTTGGTGTATATGTATAGCACAAATGGTTGGGTTTACCAACATAGTGATGGAAGGTATGTGGAAGAAAATATTGCTCGACCAAACAACGCAACAGAACCTTTTCAATGATTGTGCGGAGACCATTTTGGGAATGCAATGGGCATTGAGCATTAACCACAATGAGTCAATGACTGAACATACTATTTTGCATTAATGCAAAACTATTCGATACAAATGCTTAATTTATTAGGGAACCATGAACAACAGACCCAATTTACTGAATGTTCAGCCCCAAAGGTGACTCAAATGAGTTATACAAACTCATTTGATGAACTCTTTTTATGGTTGACTTTTCTGGTCAAACAAACTTTACATGGATAAGTGGTATTAAAGTTGAACAGAAACCCAAACCTAACTAGATTTCCGGTAAACCAACATTATCATCAGTAATAATGTAAGATGACAATAAGTGGAGTTGCTTGGAAGTAAGAATTGTAATTCGGATGGTCTTGCAATAGCTTAAAAGGGCTTCTATTTTTCAACCAAACAAAAGATATTGTAACATATGATACGACAAAAAAATAAATAAATGGTTTGAACTAAAACAGATTTTCTAATTATCACAACATAAACAGCTTTAAAATCTTATAAGCTTCCTTATAATCATAACTGAAATCCTTAAGCATATAAAAACAGCATAATCAATCTTTGACTACAAAAATCGACCCATAACCCGAGTGTTCAAGCAACCCTCAGTTCGGTTTTCATGCAAAATCAGAATCAAAAAACATTTCCATACAAGAATTTTGAAATTCATAAAAAGTATTAATTGGATAACAGCCTTTTCTTCTTCGAATTTTTATTCCCATGAACCACATTCCCTTTCCTCTTCTTCTCCGTTATCACTTTTTCCTCATCTAACTCCGAGACATCATTTTCATCCTCAACTTCCACACCATAATCCCTCCCCTTTTCGCCAACTCCCTCGATTCTCAGGTTAATAACAGGCAAAGACTGATACAAAGGCAACGAAACCGATCCCGAGAATTTCAAATGCATAGACCTAACACCTAACCATTTTGTGGGCACACACCCAACAACACCCTCAACTGCAGCAACAACATTTTCAACAATGTGAGCACTTTCCATGGACACTTTGGCAACCCTGATGACACTACAAGTCCCACTACCAAAAAACAACAAACCCGAAGAAAACCCTTTTTCAATCTGTTGTTTCCAGTTGTTATGAGTCAAATCAACAGGCAAAGGTAACTTTTTTTTGTTAAAGAAAGTTTTACCTAATAGTTTAGGTAAAAATGGAATAACCCTTTTATCAGCAAAGAAGATATCATAGGAATCACAAAGCTTTCTTTTAGCTTCAAAAGGTTTATAACAAGTTTTAAGGTTAGAAAGCTTTATAACTTTGGTAACCAAAATCCCATCAGAAAGAATCTTATCTTTTGCATGTCTGGAAGTAATGTTTCTATCATCAATAATTAAACAGACTTGTGTTTGTTTGGAAAATAAAGGGTGTGGAAGAGAGAGTTTGTTAGTACTTGGTTTTTGTGGGATTTGAGTGAGGGTTAAAATAAGGTATATGAATTCATCATCATCATCTTGCATTAAGAGTTGTTGGCTTGATTGGGTTTTGTTCCTCCATTTTTGAAGAGCTTTTACGGTGCTTGTTATGGTGTCAGTGGTGATCATCATCGCAGCCATTCAAGGAAGGATAGTGGCTCAGGGTTTCAGTAATGTTTTAAACCTAGGATTATGGGAGTGTGTTGGGCTTAAGAACTTATTTGATTTCAATTTTCTAGCCCATTTTGAGATTTATGGGCTTATATAAGTTTATTACTCTCTCCGTCCCAAAGTGTCTCTCTTTTTAATGAAAAACATATGAAAATATATATAGGATTACACTTGTGACGGCGTCACTTGCAATATGTGACTCCGTCAGCTCGCCATCATTAGGGTTTTGAGAATTGCATCAACTTAGTTGTGACGGCGTCACCTTATGAATCGTGACGCCGTCACTCTTCAATATCTTGGTCATGACGCTGTCAGCTCAAGGTCGTCTCCATCTCCTGAACCGTCACTTGGAAAATTTTTAACTTGATAATCTTCGTTAATCTTCAAGTTACGGCATCACCTTGTGTTTGTGACGCCGTCACAGTCCCTTTTGTGAAGTTTTTCTTGACTTTGTCGTTCTCTTCGTTTTCTTGTCCAATTGAGCCAAAAACGTTCCATTTTTCAGTATTTGCTTTTTCAAGTACCTAAAACTCAAATAGAAACGATTTAGTGTAATAAATGATCGAATATGCACGAATTTAATGGCTAAATGACCCCTCAAAAACGTATAAAATTACACCTCATCAAGTGTTGAAGGGGGTAAATGGGTTCCGAGTTATCCACAGTATATCCGACCAAATTCCCAATATATATTTTTTTCAAGATGACCCGATTATATGCACTTAGTTGAGAAAAAGAAAAGAGAATTATACTATTGCGGATTATGAAGTAAATTATAACAGTCAAAACTATATTAAGTCTAAAAAGGAGTATCAAACAATATACAAATTGAAATATGTTGAAGTAAAATCCTGTAGACGGACCTCACTTCTATATGATGTCCTTCGGAATGACTCTTGTGGACTTTGGGAGTTCCTACACACAAGAAATTACACACGTTAGACTCGCCTCAGGTTTTATCCCAAGACCAGCCTCCGGTGTGAGAGTAAGTATCTGATGAGAAGTTATATGGTGAGAGTAAAATGTTGTGTGTGTTATATATTGCATGCGAATCATAAATGATGTGTGGGTATTTATACTACCCATACCTACTGTACCTGTTTACCTCGGGAGTAAGCGAGTTGACCTATGCCTGACATGGCAGGTAGGTGTCAGGTCACGTGGGGGACACAATCCTGGAAAATCTGGGATAGCAGCAGTTGATGGGATTGCTCAGTGTGAATAGCGGCGGGCCTGCCAGAAGATTTGTCCGGAGGTAAGATGTCAGGCCAGACGAAGTGCGACGTCCGGACATGTAAGCATGGTCCGGACGAACCATGACGTCCGGACATATACACCAACATGTCCCCCCCCCAGTATTGTAGTATCGGCTTTTGAGTCTATAGTGAAATAGTTAATCAAACTTGGGTGTTTCGGTGTTCCTCCGTCCTTGGCGCGTAATCGGGTCATATGAGCGTCGGTTTGGGTAATCAAGGTGAGGCCCGTTAAACCTTGTTGGGCTAGTTGAGTTCCAGGCCCATGGGCCGAATATAATAATATTTACTTATATGCAGGATAGTTGTATGCCACGCGTAGTTTAAACTGTAGAGATCTCACGGCCAAGATTCTGCCACATCAGCAATTGACAGACTGACGCGACGTTTTCTCTTCTCCCTAGTTTTCCCCTATATATACCCCTTTACCCTTCTTCATTTTTTTCACTTTTTACTGTATGTTATCTTCCCTGTCTTCAGAGCTTTACATCTTCTACTACTGGACGTTCTGTGTGTATTATCTTCACGAGTTCTCGAGAGGTGCGTTTCATCCTTTTCTTGTAATTACCTTTCTCATATATATCCCGGCATCCTTTTAGTTATGGCCGCTAAGATGAACGAACCAGAGAATCCTTCATTAGTTAGTAGACCTGGGCCGTCATCCAGTAGGGTAGTTCCTAAGTTCGATATGCACATACATACTTCAAAAATGACGCAGGGAGAACTGGATAGTGTAGTTGGAGAGTTTGGTATCCCTGCGGACTTACGTCCTACTCTTCCCCCGGATGATATGACTATGGACAATTTGCCGGACCACAAGATAGGTATTTATGTTCATCAGTTGAGAACTGGGGGAGGGGTGTTAGGATTCTGTTCCCTACATTTTTGCTAGCAGTTATACAATATTTTCGGGTACATATTTCCCAGATTGTTCCGATAGGTTTAAATAGGGTGACCATGTTTGAGATCCGTTGTTATAGTCTGGACGTGCATCCGACCATCCCACTATTCAGGGTGTTTTATAGATTGTGTAAGCCAGGCCACTGGTTTTCATTTGAGAGTCGGACGGGGAGGAGGGCTAAGAAATGTTTTGAGGAGGTTCTTATTGGGTTAAAACATTGGAAAGATCACTTCTTTCTGATAGATCGGAGGGCAATTCCGAATGCTATGCCATGGAGGCATAGGGATTCTCAAGTCACGGATGACTTTCCGGAGACACATTCCGATAGAGATGCTGAACTGGTTGCTAAAAAGGTGATTCTTCTTAGGAAACCCTCAGCCGCCATTCTATGGATGACAGGTCTCTCTAAAGTTTCCGAGCATCCCGGGTATGAGATTGTTCTAAAGGATGCCGAGGGGAAGGGTAATACAATACTTCCTTGTCTTAATCGTATATAATCTATTGTTTTTTGTTTTGATCTTACCTTCACCCTTTCTCTCTCTCTCTCCTCTTTTCTTTTTTTCTCTCTTTCTTTTTTTTTTTTTTTTTTTTTTTTTTTTTTTTTTTTTTTTTTTTTTTTAAAGTTCTTACGATGTCTGAATTCCTGGAGCTTCCGGTGGAGGAGGGGGTTGAAGTTAGCAAAGGAGGGTCGTTGCCGGAGGGTAGCGAAAGACCGAAATGATCCACCGAGCCATTGCTACCAGGGAGTTCAATCCCTGAGAAAACTCCTCTCCAGAAGGTTATTGAGAGACCGGATGTGAATGTTGTTGCTGCCAGGTAGGACAAGGAAAAGAAGAAGCAGATGATGGAGCGGGCTGGAACGAAAAGGAATGCTGAAGGATCCTCTGTCGTTCAGGTTAGGAGGAAAAGGCAGAGGAAACAGTCCGAGAGGAACGCGAAGGGGGACGCATCGATCGTCCGAACATACCCTCCATGTAACCCCTCTTCAACAATTTCTGGTGCAAGGGGTGATTCATGTTGAAGAGAGTCAGGGTGGAGGTGAAGGGCCTGTCAATCCGGAGGAAGGGACCGCTGAGACGGTGCATATTAACGAAACAAATTTGGAACAGCCGGTCCAGGAGTCTCAGACGCAAAACCAACAGCCTCCTTCCGATGTTGAGAAATGTTCGTCTTGTGGGTTGTTTGTTTATTTTTCCATTTTTCTTATCTCTCTATATATATATATATATATATTTTACAGATCGCTCAGCTCATTCGGCTCAATCTCCACCTTCTTCGCATCCTTCTTCTAATCCCGAAGAACATAACTCAGTTGGGTTAGGTATATATAGATCTATCCCTGCGGCTCTATGGCTAACGTTCTTATATTAATTGGTGGTAAATTTTGTTGCATACGAGCATTCCTCCGAAAGAGAACCTTTCATCCCCAACTGGTCTCTGACCCAGGATGTTAGATTGAATTCTTACCGAGCCTGTCGGGAGATGCTGACACATCTAGCCACTCCCACGGAGCAAGCCGCCCTGGAGGAACTTAGTACAAGCCGGTTGATCCGCTCCTCCTACGTGCAATCCGCTAGTGGGATTGCCACGAAGGTGGAGGTGTTGTGCATGTTCACTCAGTTAATCACTGAGTATAGGGAGTTGGAGCATGCTCGGAACAGTGCCGAGGCGGCTCGTGATGCGAAAGCCAGAAAGTATGAACGATTGCTGGGGGAGTTCAAGGTTTTGGAGAAAGATTTGGAAGATGCACGTGCCGCAGTCTCGGTCTGGGAGCAAGGTTTTTCCGATCAGTTAAAAGAGATGGAAAGGGACAGGAATGATTGGAGGAAAAAATCCGCTGCTCAGGCCGAACAAGTTAGGAATTTGGAGCAGGCTCTGGGGAGAAGGATAAGGTCGTTGAGATGTTGGAACAGGAAAAGAAACAGTTGGTGGTGGAAGTGGCACAGTCAGAGGTTGTCCATCATAATACTGTCAAAGAGTTGCTTCCGGCTACTTGCCAGAGGTTGTTCAACAACTACGAGTATAACAAGAGTATGGGGAGGGTTTATACTTTGTCCTATACCGCCGGGTTTCTGACGGTCTGAAGTATGAACGTAACAGGGATGATCTGGAGAGGTTTCTAAGCAGGTTCAAGAAACTCAACATGGAAGCTCTGGCCATATGGAAGGCGGAGTATCTGAAGCTGTTCGAAGCACAATATCTGTATATTCAGAAGCTTGCAGATTCCTGCCGTCTTCCATTGGGCGACCTTATGAATCTTCTCCCGGACCTTCCTACTCCGAAGCCGCAGGCTATAGGAGCTCCCCCTTCTTAGCAGACCGGAACTTCCTCCGGGGTGAAGGAGACTACTGACAAGGCTCCTTGATGGTTTTTTTTTTTTTTTTTTTTTTTTTTTTTTTTTTTTTTTGTTGTTGTTGTTGTTGTTGTTGTTGTTGTTGTCGGATGAATGTAATAGGGACAGTTATTGTAACTTAAATACTGTTTGTACGAACTTGTTCGTGACCGATGTTGTCACGTTTTTTGCATCTTCGGATGGTTTAAAAGAAGGATAATTTGCCGCTGGTATTTCTGTAAAAGTGTTCTTTTAACTACCTTGTTTTTTCTGCTATGGAGTGTTTTCCACGATCCTTGGAGACAGAGTGTTTGCCACGATCAGTTGGGTTTTCGGACGGAGTGTTTTCCACGATCCGCTCCTTGGAGATAGTGTTTTCCACGTTCCATTGGGTTTTCGGACGGAGTGTTTTCCACGATCCGCTTGATGAAGCGAAAAGTGTACCGCTTTTAGGGGGTCATTTAAGCCCTAAATCGTATTTATTTGATCAAATATTGCCCTAAATCGTTCCTTTTGTCATTTTAGGTACTTTGGAGAAGAAATCTGGAAAAGGAAGCATTTTGGACGTTTTTGGAGCATAAAAGTGAAGAAAACGACAAAGTCTCCCAAGCTGCTGGAAAAGTACACGTGACGGCGTCAAGGATTGCTCCTGACGGCGTCACGGCTTGGCAAAAGAGGTGGATATGACAAATACACATGACGCGCCAGAAAGTTTTACAATGGAAGTCTGACGGCGTCACCCTTTAAGGTGATCAAGGCCGTCACGGTTTAAGTTAAAGAGAGACGGCGTCAAGCACAATTGTGACGGCGTCAACCCTTGACGCGCTAGAGTGGATTTTGGAGGATTAAAGAGGGACGGCGTCAGGAAGACCATCCGGGAACCCTAGCCGCGGCGAGGTGACGGCGTCACCTCCTACAACGTGACGCCGTCAGCCCCTAAATTCTATATATAGTTTTGCAATTTTTAGTCATTAGTGTGCAACTTTGTGAGGAGAAACCCTAAGACGAATTCTCTGCCATTTTTAAGGGTTTTATACCCTTGGATCTCCCATGTTTAATTGAAGATAAGTAATCAATTAATCATTCAATATGTCTATGTGTTGTTTGATTATATCTTGTTCTTGTCTTTTAATTGACATGTTAGGCTAGATTTATCTTGTGTTTACTTAGATCTAATGAAACCTAACTATTGATTATTGGTTGTTGGTGTGTTATTAATTGTATTGGATGATTGTTTATCGATGTTAGGCTTAAGAAAACTGGCTAACCTCCTATACGGTAACTTGCTTGAACGTCTTAAGAAACATGAACCAATGCGTACTAAGGTTTTTATGGTTGTATTTAATGCATGAGCGAATTCTAGTGATCCCATGTTAGGAGCTTCTTAGCCGGCTCGACATAGGAGTGAAGTAGGAGCTTGTAGAGTTGGGGAAGTACGTACGCCACCCCACGATTGGTATTAAGGAATACACCCGTCATCCACGCAATTAATACACACTAATCAACCGGTAAAAGATAGTTAGGGAGTAAGGAAATCTAAGTAAACACATTTCTCTCCATATAAGTTCCACAACCTTTTCATTTTCAGTTATTTTATTTTATTTGCAATTGTAGTTATTTGGGTTAGTTGACTAGCAACTAATTCCGCCCACTCCTTCAAACCCGAGATTTTACTTGCTTTTATAAAAAATATAAAAATACAAAAAGAATCTTCCCTCACCCTTAGACCTATTAGAGTAGTTTTTCAATCCTAACGACACTATTCCCCTAGAGAACGATCAATCCCCCGGTACTTGCCACTTCACTATACTACATCGGTCAGGTACACTGCCTGGTGGGGATTGCAAGCCTCTTGAGATCCCTCGAGAGGTAAAACCTGTTGTAAGGTCGCAAAACCACGCATCAAGTTTTTGGCGCCGCTGCCGGGGAATAGTTATTGTTTAGGTTGAATTTTTATTTTATTAGGTCTACTCACTAGATTCCTTTCTAGTGAGTTTTTTATTTTATTTTTCTAGGTTTTTCTTTAGTATATCTTATTTCTTTGTACTTTTGTTTGTGACACCTTCCACCTACCTCATGAGTAATAGTGATCGCTTGATCCCTGTTATTCGTATTTTCCGCCGTGCAAACTTCCAACTACCCGTTCCCGCCCCCATCGTAGAAAACAACAACCTTTCACCCGACCACCACTTTGGTAACAATTCTGAGATGGAGGAGTCTGACCATGAGAATGACTATGCAGTTAGTCCATTTTACAACTCAGACTCCGATGAGGATGCTGGTAATGGAGAAGTAGTTAACGAGGAATGGAGAAAAGAGGAAATTGATCCCTTTAAGTATGTTGACCCTAGGACTAAGATCGAAAAGGATAGCCTCTTTAACATGCAATTTCCGTGTAAGATTGGTTATCATAGTTTTCATGCTTATCTTAACTCATCTTTGCCTATGAACATTATCTCTCGCGCTAATTATAATAAAATCATGGTAGATGAGCTAGAATATCAAAGTGATAACATTGTTGCTAGGATTAAGCCACTACACGTATTCGTAGGAAGTTTTGTGTATTTGGTGGATTTTATGGTTATGGAGAATTTAGGAGAATTTATTGATAACAAATTAACCCAAGTCATTTTTGGAGAACCCTTCAAAAGGTTGACCAACCTTGACGAAAAACTTGTGGACGGGTTAATTACATTCTCGGATGGGGATGAAGATTTTGTTTACCAAATGCCCCGATCACATCCTAGGTTTAAGAACTTCTCCATTGAATCTTGCAATAGACTTGTGCCTATTGACTTGTTAAGTGAGAATGATAAGAGAAAGGGGCTCAAATATCCACATGAGAAAAATAAGAGATATTATCATGGATGTCTGGAGCTGAATGATGAATACAAGAAGGATGAGGCAACAATTAGATGGCTCACACTCGGATACGTGAGCATAAGCGACACTAGATAAGCCTGACTTTGAGTCTAGCTACAAGACTCGTTAATAAAGAAAAGCGCTTCTTGGGTAGGCAACCCAAGCTTTATTTGCTTTGTGTGTTTATTTATTTGTTTGTTTGATTTTATTTGCTTCCGTATGTATGTTTAATTTTTATTATTATTGATTCATGTTCAAAACTAAATTGTGAAAATGCTTTATCTTGTTTTTAACTTCGTCTTAACTACATATAAAGGTATTTTGCAAAAGATAAGTGTAAGGGAAATCCAAATCGGTTTAGTAGAACAAATGAACATGAATCATAACAATATTAAATTAACATACATATTAGTAATTGTTTGAGTCAAATGCTTGTATCAAGTCATAATGATGTTTTGCAGGAATTCCAGGAAGTAAGGTATAGGTTTCTCCAGAAATTTTCCGGAAACTTAACATGAGAATTCTGTCAGATCATTTCTGACGGCGTCAGGCATTACAACCTGACGGCGTCAGGTTTTAATTTTCTGAAATTTTTGAAAGTTTTGTTTTTCTACCGGAATCATAAAAAGTTTTTTATTAAATCTCTAACTTATAAACTCCAGGAATCTGCAAAATAATCATTCCACAAGCATTATATCCTTATATAGATTTATCCCGCCGTTGTTATGCAGGTTTTCGTGTTTGTTTTCTCAGGTTTAACAGGTATTTTGGACAAGGAGATGTATGTGGAATCTAGCTTTTGGCGATGCTTTAGTCTTGGAGCTTCTACTTTCTCTTGGAAGAAGATCTAACCATGTTACCTCTTTATCCACCAAACGAATCAGGGGAGTATTTGATTTCATTCTTTTACCTTATTTACTTTTACATCTTGTTATTTGAACATTGGGGACAATGATCATCTTAAGTGTAAGGGGGGGTAAAATACGATACCTTAGAGAATGCTATTACACTTGATTTTTGTTTGTTTAATGGTAGATGTGTAATAAAACTGAGAGAAATACCTGTTAAGGCAATTTTAGTGCCAAATTTAAATTTTTTTACAACATATAGGAGTGAAACTTTGATCTTAATGAGCGTCTCATGGATAGGAGTTATATGACTAGCACAAAAACCGTACCACTAAAAAATTTTCCACCCCCAAATATGTGAGGTTCGCCCCTAGAATTGGTAGGAAAAGCATTTATGCTATGATGTGTGTACCGGTAGCACTTAGATTCTAGAACTTGCGTTAGGACCATTCCGAGGCCACAAGTGAGACTACATTCGTGTAGTTAGATTTACTACATGATAAGAGGCATTAGGATTAGCCCATTGTTTTACACCTGTGTTTTTGTTATAATTACATTGGCTACATTGGTCAAGTAATTCTCCCACACCCTTTGCGTTGTACTCATTTTTAGTACACGATACCCCTAGTACACCCCTCAGAGCCTATCTTTTCGTTTCTAACTTTAAGCATTTTACTTAAAGTAAGAATTTGTTTACACCCCACTTAAATGTACACCCAAATCGCCTTAGCCTACCTTGTATGCATTCATCTTTAGTGCATTATTGTGACAACATTTGTTTAAACCCCAAGTTAATTATCTAATTGATTACATGGTTGCTAAGTCGAGTCATATCCTTGTACATATTGTTTTGGGACGATTGGGACTCATGGGTAAAGTACTAGCGTAATGGAGTAATGGGGAAGAACAACATTATTACCCCCATATGTGCTAAATATTTTAAAAGTACTCCAAGTGTTTCGATTATCTTAATTCGAGTCATTAGAATAGTTAATTGTAAAGTTATGTAAAAGTTCAAGTGTAAGGGGAATGCAACGCCCCTACGATGTATTATTTTGGATGGTAGGGCAAGAGTGTATCAAAAAAAAAAAAAAAAAAAAAAAAAAAAATCGAAAAAATCAAGAAAAATACAAAAAAAATGAGAAAAAGAAAAGTAGAAAAAAACATACGGACTACCATCCCGTTTCATTTTATGTTTTTGTTATTTTGTTTTTAGCTTAAGTCGAGTCTAGTCTTGGCTTAGCAACGCCATATTGTACATGTAATTAATCAAGATCTTTAACTCGCTACCAGTAAAATATCCCTTATCCAACAAATCCGTGTTTATCATATCCCTACACCTAACGTTATAACCCGTTTAAAAGCCCTCTTTGATAGTTTATCTTAGGTGCTTACGCCTAGTGGAGGAGGTTTTTGATCCTTTCCCAAGCCTATGGTAATCTATTTGCTATGACAGGTAGTGAGAGATATTATTCATTTTCATTTATGAGATATACTTTTATGACACCTGAGAGATGTGAGTATCTAAACACTACTTGTGAGGTGCTAGTTTGTAATCTCCGTGCTTATTATGATTAAAGTGGAATGACTATTTGTTGTAATTACTTTTATATTAGCGTTAAATGACCCCTAACTTGTATTTTGATTAGAATAAAAGCGCATTTGCTTGAGGACAAGCAAATCTCAAGTGTAAGGGTATTTGATGAAGCGAAAAGTGTACCGCTTTTAGGGGGTCATTTAAGCCCTAAATCGTATTTATTTGATCAAATATTGCCCTAAATCGTTCCTTTTGTCATTTTAGGTACTTTGGAGAAGAAATCTGGAAAAGGAAGCATTTTGGACGTTTTTGGAGCATAAAAGTGAAGAAAACGACAAAGTCTCCCAAGCTGCTGGAAAAGTACACGTGACGGCGTCAAGGATTGCTCCTGACGGCGTCACGGCTTGGCAAAAGAGGTGTATATGACAAATACACATGACGCGCCAGAAAGTTTTACAATGGAAGTCTGACGGCGTCACCCTTTAAGGTGATCAAGGCCGTCACGGTTTAAGTTAAAGAGAGACGGCGTCAAGCACAATTGTGACGGCGTCAACCCTTGACGCGCTAGAGTGGATTTTGGAGGATTAAAGAGGGACGGCGTCAGGAAGACCATCCGGGACCCTAGCCGCGGCGAGGTGACGGCGTCACCTCCTACAACGTGACGCCGTCAGCCCCTAAATTCTATATATAGTTTTGCAATTTTTAGTCATTAGTGTGCAACTTTGTGAGGAGAAACCCTAAGACGAATTCTCTGCCATTTTTAAGGGTTTTATACCCTTGGATCTCCCATGTTTAATTGAAGATAAGTAATCAATTAATCATTCAATATGTTTATGTGTTGTTTGATTATATCTTGTTCTTGTCTTTTAATTGACATGTTAGGCTAGATTTATCTTGTGTTTACTTAGATCTAATGAAACCTAACTATTGATTATTGGTTGTTGGTGTGTTATTAATTGTATTGGATGATTGTTTATCGATGTTAGGCTTAAGAAAACTGGCTAACCTCCTATACGGTAACTTGCTTGAACGTCTTAAGAAACATGAACCAATGCGTACTAAGGTTTTTATGGTTGTATTTAATGCATGAGCGAATTCTAGTGATCCCATGTTAGGAGCTTCTTAGCCGGCTCGACATAGGAGTGAAGTAGGAGCTTGTAGAGTTGGGGAAGTACGTACGCCACCCCACGATTGGTATTAAGGAATACACCCGTCATCCACGCAATTAATACACACTAATCAACCGGTAAAAGATAGTTAGGGAGTAAGGAAATCTAAGTAAACACATTTCTCTCCATATAAGTTCCACAACCTTTTCATTTTCAGTTATTTTATTTTATTTGCAATTGTAGTTATTTGGGTTAGTTGACTAGCAACTAATTCCGCCCACTCCTTCAAACCCGAGATTTTACTTGCTTTTATAAAAAATATAAAAATACAAAAAGAATCTTCCCTCACCCTTAGACCTATTAGAGTAGTTTTTCAATCCTAACGACACTATTCCCCTAGAGAACGATCAATCCCCCGGTACTTGCCACTTCACTATACTACATCGGTCAGGTACACTGCCTGGTGGGGATTGCAAGCCTCTTGAGATCCCTCGAGAGGTAAAACCTGTTGTAAGGTCGCAAAACCACGCATCACCGCTCCTTGGAGACACAGTGTTTTCCACGATCCGGTCCTTGGAGACGGAGTATTTGCCACGATCCGTATATCTTCTCGGACGGAGTGTTTTCCACGATCCGCTCCTTAGAGACGGAGTGTTTGCCACGATCCGTTGAGTTTTCGGACGGAGTGTTTTCCACGATCCGCTCCTTGGAGACGGAGTGTTTTCCACGATCCGTTTAACTTTTCGGACGGAGTGTTTTCCACGATCCGCTCCTTAGAGACGGAGTGTTTGCCACGATCCGTTGAGTTTTCGGACGGAGTGTTTTCCACGATCCGCTCCTTAGAGACGAAATGTTTGCCACGATCCGTTGGGTTTTCGGACGGAATGTTTTCCACGATCCGCTCCTTGGAGACAGAGTGTTTGCCACGATACGTTTAACTTTTCGGACGGAGTGTTTTCCACGATCCGCTCCTTAGAGACGGAGTGTTTGCCACGATCCGTTGAGTTTTCAGACGGAGTGTTTTCCACGATCCGCTCCTTGGAGACGGAGTGTTTGCCACAATCTGTTTAACTTTTCGGACGGAGTGTTTTCCACTATCCGCTCCTTAGAGACGGAGTGTTTGCCACGATCCGTTTAACTTTTCGGACGGAGTGTTTTCCACTATCCGCTCCTTAGAGACGGAGTGTTTTCCATGATCCATTGAGTTTTCGGACGGAGTGTTTTCCACGATCCGCTCCTTGGAGACGGAGTGTTTGCCACGATCCGTTTAACTTTTCGGACGGAGTGTTTTCCACTATCCGCTCCTTAGAGACGGAGTGTTTGCCACGATCCGTTTAACTTTTCGGACGGAGTGTTTTCCACTATCCGCTCCTTAGAGACGGAGTGTTTTCCACGATCCGTTAATTTTTCGGACAGAAGGTTTTCATAGAACATGTACAGTTATTAGAAAACTGTTCTCCCGGGTGCCGGGGAAGCATGAATTGCCATAAATATTATTGAGCTTCGGTTTACAATTTTCATAAGAAACAATTTCGTAGATTCATTGCATTCCAGGTCTGAGGGACTTCTCGGTCATCCATTGTACGAAGCTTGTATGAGCCGTTCTCGTAGGCTTCGACCACTCGGTATGGACCTTCCCAATTAGGTCCCAACTTTCCCTGCTGGCCTCATTTCTTCGGTATACAAAGTATCCTACTTTAAATGCTATTGGTCGTACCCTTTTGTTATAATATTGTTCGACCTTAGCTTTATACTTGGCTTCCCGGATAGCCGCCATCTCTCGCCTTTCTTGCAACAAGTCAAGGTTTAAATGTTGTTGTTCCTCGTTGTCTTCCGGGTTATGAAGCATAGTGCGGTGTGTGGGCATTCCAATTTCGGCTGGGATGACTGCTTCACTGGCGTATGTTAGGCTGAAGGGGGTCTCTCCATTACTTGTTTTTAGGGAGGTCCGAAATGCCCATAAGACGTTCAGCAATTCGTCCACCCACCCTACTCTTTCTCTCCCTAGACGGGTTTTAAAACCGTGCATTAGGCTCTTGTTCGCTCTTTCGACTAGGCTGTTGGCTTGAGCGTGTGCTACCGCTGTGTTTATCTGTTTAATTTTTAATTTCTCGCACCAACTTTTGAACGGGTCGTTGACGAAATTCGTTCCGTTATTCGTGACTATTATACCTGGAATTCCAAACCTACAAACGATGTTCTCCCATACAAATTTCTTCACATCTTTGCCTGTGGTTTTGGCGAGGGGTTTTTGCCTCCATCCATTTTGTGAAGTAGTCAACGGCCACAATAACGAACTTTATTTTTCCCGGAGCCTCCGGTAGAGGACCCAAAATGTCCATGCCCCACTGGTTAAAGGGCCATGGTGCCATGATGGACGTCATTATGGTTTTTGGCAATTTTGGAACCGGAGCATGAATCTGACGGGAGTCACATTTGTCAATTTCCTCTTTAGCGTCCCTGTGCATCGTCGGCCAATAATATTATTGCCTCATCAACTTGGCCACCACTGACCTTGGTCCGGGGTGCATTCCGCATGCCCCTTCGTGAACCTCCCGTATGACATAATTTGCTTGTAGCGGGCCCACACACCTTAACATTGGGCTTAGGTATGATTTTTTAAATAGAACACCTTCTTCCATCAAATACTGAGGGATTTTCATCCGCAATGCCCTTGCTTCATTGGGATCTTCCGGCCATATTCCTTCTTCTAGACACCGGATGATTGGTGTCATCCAGTTATCTCCTTCTTCTTCTACGATTGCTCCCACCTGTTTTTCGTCGGTTGAAGGCTTCTCCAGCACTTCGACCAGGATATCTTTGGTAAGATGATTAAAGGCCACCTAAGCTAACTTACTTAGCACATCGGCCTTTTGATTTTGTGCCCTCGGTATGTTATGAATTTTGAATTTTTCGAAGCTACCAACATACTCCTTTGCCTTTGCCAGGTACTGTATCATGCTTTCCTTAGTTGCTGTGAAGTTCCCATTAATCTGACTTGCTACTAATTTAGAGTCTACCCTGAACTTTAGGGCTTCCACCTTCATCTTCTTGGCGAGATGTAGGTCGGCGAGAAGTGCCTCATATTTCGCTTCGTTGTTAGTGCTTTTGAAGTTCAGACGGAGGGCATATGTGTGTTCGGTTTGGCAGGGTCCGATTAACACAAGACCTGCTCCGGAACCCTTACTGTTTGATGCCCCGTCTGTATATAGTATCCATTCCTCTGGATTGGAGATGTCATGAATTTCTTTCCCCTGCTTCCTTAGATGTGATTCTCCCGTCTCAACGGAGATCTCCGAGATGAAATCCGTAAGGACTTGTCCCTTAACGGCGTTGCTGGGCACGTAAGTAATATTGTACGCTCCCAGTTCTACGGCGAACTTGGCCAATCTCCCGGATGCCTCAAGTTTATTTAGAATTTGCTTTATCGGTTGATCCGTTATGACTTGGATAGGGTGAGCTCAAAATACCTTCTTAACCTTCTGGACAAGTGTAGCAGTGACAACGCTAGCTTTTCGATCGGGGAGTAATTCCTTTCGGCTTCTTGTAGTGTTCGACTCACATAGTGAACAGGCAATTGTTTCCCATCCCTCTCGGTTAGTAACACTGCGCTGATTGCATCTCTCGCTGCCGCAAGGTAGACATACAAAATTTCTCTTGTTTTAGGCGTTGATAAGGAAGGGAGGTCTAGTATTAACTTCTTGAGTGACTGGAATGCCTCTTCGGCCTCTTTGGTCCATTTATACTCCTCTTTATTCTCCTTTGTGATATTCTTCAAAGTCTCAAAGAACGGAAGGGATCTCTCGGCTGATTTTGCCAAGAACCTGTTTAGGGCCGCCAGTTTGCCACTTAGACTTTGCAATTCTTTCAGAGTCGCCGGAGATTTCATTTACGTGATTACTTTCGTTTTGCTTGGATTTGCCCTGATGCCCTCGGAGGTAACCATGTAACCCAAGAACTTCCCCTCTTCGACACCGAAGGAGCATTTCTTCGGATTTAATTTCATGTTAATCTTCTGTAGGTTATAGAAGGTTTCGGCAATATCCGCCAGCATTTCCTTTTCCCTTTTACTCTTGATCACCATGTCGTCCACATAGGCTTCTAAATTCCTCCCGATTTGACTCTGGAAAGCCGAATCAACAAGCCACTGGTAAGTGGCCTCAGCGTTCTTTAGGCCGAACGACATTTTAATATAGTAGTAAGTTCCCTGCTCTGTGTAAAACGATGTCTTTTCCTCGTCCTATTCTGCCATCTGGACTTGGTGATAACCTTTATATGCATCTAGGAAATATTTATACCTGAACCCCACTACTGACTCGATCTTCTAATCGATTTTAGGGAGCGGATAGTAATCCTTCGGACACGAGGAGTTTAAACTTTTGAAGTCAATGCACATTCGCCAACTTCCGTCACACTTTTTTACAAGGACAGGGTTGGAGATCCAGGTGGGATAACGGACCGGCCTGACAATTTCGGCCTTCAACCACTCGTCCACCTCCTTCAGTACTACCTGATTTTTTCTGCGGAAAAGTTGCGCTTCTTCTGAGCTACTGGTGTGTCTGCGACATTGACATTCAGGTGGTGTCTGATCAGGCGGCGTGGTACTCCGGTCATATCCGAAGGTTGCCATGCAAATACATCTTTATTCCTTCTTAACAGTTCAATTAGGTGTCTTCGGCATTCCCCTGAGAACCCCGTTCCTATCGTGCCCATCTGTTCGGGATGTGCGGGGTTTACCAAAATTTCCTTCGTCCTATCCACCTCCGGGTTAACAATTTCTGCCTCTTGTGGCGTGTCTGCTTTCTGTTTTTCCTCGAGTCTTCTACACTTAAGCACCATAGCCGATCGTGTGGCTAAAGTCGCCACCCCTTTCGGTGTGGGAAACTTGACCATAGAATGGATCATCGAAGGGACGGCTCTTAGTTCCTTCAATCTGGTCCGACCTAATATCACATTGTAGGGCGACTGAGATTGTACTACACAAAATATCATCGTAGTCTTTCGGAACATACCGTGGTCGCCAAAACATACGTCCAACTCGATCTTACCCAACGGTCTACTTGTTTCTCCTAAGAAGCCCACCAAAGAGTTGCTGGTCTCCTTCAACCTTGCCTTTATATCCGAACTAAGGTTATTGAAACAATGTTCGCACATCACGTTCATGGAGGATCCCTCATCAACATATATCCTCCGGACTAAATATCCTTCGATATCACCTTCGACGATGAGTGGTTCTTCCGACAGATCTCCTGTCACGATGGGGGGAAAAACTATCGGAACGTTTATCCATTCTTCATCGTTCCCCCCAAATCTTCTCTTTCTATTCTCCGGTCGACTTTTTATCATGTTGATCACCTTGGCTTTCCCTGCGTGTTGGTTCGGGCCATCGGTTTTATATTGGTTGCGACTATTATTGGTTTCGTTTTCTCCCTCTTCGGTGCGTGGGGATTGAAAAGAGGAGCTAGCCATTTCAATGCTTTGGTAGATTGAATAGCGGGTCCCACGAATGGCGCCAATTTATTGAAGTAAAATCCTGTAGATGGACCCCACTTCTATATGATCTCCTTCGGAATGACTCTTGTGGACTTTGGGAGTTCCTACACACAAGAAATTACACACGTTAGACTCGCCTCGGGTTTTATCCCAAGACCAGCCTCCGGTGTGAGAGTAAGTATCTGATGAGAAGTTATATGGTGAGAGTAAAAGTTTGTGTGTGTTATATATTACCTGCGAATCATAAATGAGGTGTGGGTATTTATACTACCCACACATACTGTACCTGTTTACCTCGGGAGTAAGCGAGTTGACCTATGCATGACATGGCAGATAAGTGTCAGGTCACGTGGGGGACACAATCCCAGAAAATCTGGGATAGCAGCAGTTGATGGGATTGCTCAGTGTGAATGGCGGCGGGCCTGTCAGAAGATTTGTCCGGAGGTAAGATGTCAGGCCGGACGAAGTGCGACGTCCGGACATGTAAGCATGGTCCGAACGAACCATGACGTCCGGACATATACACCAACAAAATACATAGAGACTTGGGCGATCTCGGCAACATGAATAAAGCTGGTCAGATCATTGCTGAAGAAGGGGTCATCAATTCCATCTTTGTTGTTGTTGATACCAATCACATTAGCAACAACTTTTGTCTTTTTTGATCCATTACTTAAAGCTATATGCCTAAATAAGTTAATTCAATAATTTTAATATCATTTTCATCATCGCCAATAGACATTCTACTACATATTGGTTCAACAAAAAAAGGTCAACAAAATACCAAAAATATGCTTTAAGAAAAATAAATAAATTCTGTTAATCAGAAAGAAAATGTGATGACACGGCACGTCACTGGGAGTTACACCAAAATGGTTAAGTAGAATCCGCACTCCACTACCCTTTGAGGATTTACTCATTTTATAGAAGAGAGCATATGCGCAGGGGTCGTCTCCATAAACTGTTAGAAGATATGAAAAAGGTTATTCAAGGGATCGGTGTTTATCCTTCAAGTCATCTCCGAAAATAGTGCCTCAATCACAGCTCAATCACAACCCATGATTGTTTGTTTTCCATATTTAGTTTTCTGAAATATGTACTTATAGATCATTCTCTCAATGTAATATTAACACAAGAAAATACAATCAATAGAAAAACAACTCTTTTGATCCATTTGAACAAATATTCGTCAACCAAGCCTTCGATGGTGATCAAAGGAATAATGGGGTGTTGAGATTACGCCAAGCTTGTTCTTAACCTGAAAATAAGAAATACAAAGACACTACGTTAAGTGATTGCGCAGGGGTTGGACCCTGCGAACCACCTCCGGCGTGCGAGTAAGTATGTGTGATGGTAATGTAGGTCGTAAATTTAGAGAGTGAGGTTCACTTGAAAATTACTTACATTGTTCTTGGCCCGACTATGCTATTTATAGGGGAGAAATAGGACATAGTGGGCGGTTGCACATAGATCGGAGATCATGGGGGCGTCCCATGGAAAGTGGTAACCGCTAGGGCTTTGTAGCCCACGATCTCTGTTTTGGCGGGAAGCCAAAGGATAGAGGAGACGTGGGTTTGACCAGGTCTGGATGATCCTTCGTGTTAGTCCCTTCGTCAAGAATACCCCGAAGGGCTTAGGGCTTCGATTGGCGGATTCCCTCATGGTAACCATTCGCAGGCGAATGGTTTTACGCCAATGAAACGTATTAGAAGGTTAACCTGGGCCTCCGAAGGGAGGGCTTTCTACAGGCTCGAAGGGGAGTCCTTCGACCCGTTAGGAGGGTACATCATCAAGCCCCCCAGTCGAAGGCGATATATACGTACGAGTATAAATTGCTTTCGACTCACAAAACCTTATACACTCTATCCCATTTATCACAAATTCGGACAAAATGAAGATAAGTGCTTTAAATAAATTCAAATGCAAGAAGCAGTATTCTATCCTTCTGATTTTAAAAAATAAAAAGGAATACGTCTAACTGAATTCCGCATTAAATGCAAACCATCATTATCCGGCCACTTGCAAACCCTTAATTGCTACTTCTTTGGTAATCGCAAAACGTCATTTCAAATTTAGCATCCATTTGAAATCCGCTTAGATAGTAAAGAAAGTGTACACGTGTTCGGTTATGATCAAAGATTTCATGAGTATTTAATCTTCGACATGTTAAACCCTAGAATACTTTTACCTCCGCCCAAAATATACACAACTCTGTGTCATTGTGCTTCCATTGGAATCTAAAAGGTAAAATTCAGCCATTTTCTTTGCTCTCCTTACTTTATTTATGAGTATGGCTGCAAAACGAATAATTAAAGAACAAACTTGTACCTTGTCGAAACAAGCATTGTCTGATTTTCTGAATGATTATCCCATACCCTTGGAATATAAAATCATGCTACCCAGTAAAAAGCAAAGTATTTTTGATGCTCCGAAAGGATTTGTAGGCTTATATGTGCATGCGTTTACGCAATCAAACTTTAGGATTCCCATCCACCCTCTTATTTTGGAGTTTTTGCAATATTACAAGGTGCACATTTCAAGGTTTAATCCCTTTGGTTTAGCCAAGTTGACAACTTATATTGTGATGTGCAAAGCGTATGGTTTTGAGCCTTCATTGACTGTGTTTAGAGGCTTTGCCAATCTCTACCCTGGTGGAGATTGGGTAACTATTGCAAAAAGGAGTGAGTATGATGTCCCACACTTATTGACTAAACCATTTTCGAATATTCGAAATTGGAAAGGTCAATTTTTTTATATTGAGAGTACCATCATACCCCCCGAATATCCTGAGCTGTTGGCCGAAGGGAATAGGTTTGATGAAAAATGATACAATGACCCATTACCTTATGAGGTGAGAAGTGAACCTATGTATCAACGTCTTGCACGTCATCCAGTGGACGTACAAACGTTTCCTGAGCCCATCTTATTCATGGCTGGCATTGCTAGGAGTTGGGAAGGGTCTCCATTGCTTCCTGAAATTATTTGTGAAGGAGAAAGTATGTATAATTTCTTATTTCATAAATAAATAACTTACCTGCTGATATTCATCTCTTTTCCTTTGTCTTGTGCAGAAATGGCTTTTCGAAACTTTGTCGTGGCTGGAGGTGCCAAAGAAGTTAGCTTTATGCCAAGGGACCCTCAAAATACAAGTTACGGAGCGGGATCTCCTTCCATTTCTGTTAATAATAATGATGTTGATATCTCTCCACCCCAGCCCCTTGCTGTGCTTCCCCCAGTCAAAGCAGTTGGTACTGAGGAAGCCCCCCAGGTAGTGGAGGACATTGGTGATTCTGATGATACCCCTTTCGGAGGTGATCAGCTCAGGATTGTGGGGTCCTCCGGCATCGCTGATAGAGTTCGGACTAGAAAGGGTACTAGTGCCAAGGCTGCAAAGGCTGTCCCCAAGAGAAAATTGAACATTCCTACCCCGACTTCCCGAACCACCAAGCAAAAAACAGAGAAGTCTCGTGGGAAGACCATCATGTATGCTCCGGAAGGACTGGCCGATGAAGATGACATATCTGGTAAGTGGAAATTCTTCCAGCCTTTTGTTTTTTGTAATATTGCGTGTTTGGCTTATATTGCTTTCGTCTTAAAGGTTTGCCAGATACGAAGGAATTGCCCAACTCTCTCTCCTGCCGCTTGCTTGTTGAGAATGTTACTCCTGCCTCATGGAGGAAGAAAATGAATGAAATGTCCATTGAAGAACTATGTGATCTCAACGACAAGAGTTATATCCGACAAGCAATGCTGGATAGTCATCTGAGCTTTCGCACCAGGGGATTGCTTAATAGGGTCCAGGAAGCGAAGGAGGAGGTTGCTGCTGTTGTTGCCAGAGAAAAGGAGAGAGAGAAAAATTATGCTGAATTGGAGAAGAGATGCGATGAAGCCATGGAGAACTTTGAGAAACATCCAAGGTATGAGGCTCTTCAAGACAGGATTGATAGTCTTGAAAAACAGCTTAAGGAGTCACAGGCAGAATGTGGTAGGTTAATTCTTGAGGAGGCTAAGGTTGTAGGCTATGAGAACCAGGTGAGTGCCCTGGAATCCAAGTGTACTGGGTTGGAGGTTGAGAGAACTAGACTAGTGGAGCAGGATGCTAAACGTTGTCAGGAGGTTGATAGGTTGAAGTTTGAATGTCAAAGGTTGAGAAAAGATAGGGCTGAGGTCGTAGCTAAGGTTGTTCCCTATATTGCTATGGAATTATATCATAGCGATGAGGTGGGAGTGGTTGTGGGTAAACTGGTGAATGCAGCCATATTTCATGGCAAATGCACAACTTTGGAAGAGATTGCCGAAACTAAGAAACCCGTTGTGCTTTCAGATGTGCCATATTATCGTCCAAATTCCGTTCAGGAGTATGATGAAGCTGGTAATGCCTTCACCACTGCAGTTTACCCCTTTCTTGCCGAAGCAACCAAAGATCCTTCAGCCTCCATCGAAGATCTCCTTTCTAAAAAACCGAAGAGTATACAGCCTCCGTCTCCAACTAAAAGAACCTTGTCCGAGAAACCCAAGTCTGCGACTCATCAAGAAGACCCAAACTCTTCCATCAACAAATGAAGGCTGCCATGTTGGCAGTAATTTAGTCTGTAAGGGTGGCGTGTACCCTTTGAAACAATTTGTTTGTGCTTAAAGGCTGATGCCTTTCTTTAAGACAATTTAGTGTGCTTTTATCAGGCTAGTGCCTGTTTGAATGGTTTGTCTGGGCTTCGTCCCATAACTTTGAACAACTGTCCTTTTTTTTGAAAATGGCTTCGCCTGTGCGTAGTCTTTATGACTCTTAATTTGGAGGAATATCCTCCTTTTTTAATGCCATGCTTATCTTCTCTTACGCTCATTACTAGAACGTAAACATACAACCTAAGGTTATAACCTTATTGTGTGTATTTTGGACCAAGATTTTATGCAATCGTATAATTTGACTGCGACAGAGGGTCGCGACCCACTCCGTCTTTTATCCTTAAGTTACAGAGGGCTTCAAATACCCTAAGACTTCATAGGAAAGCTAATGTGAATTGTAATGGATGTTAATGTTATACAAGACATGTGTCTTGCTTCATCCTTCGACATTGAAACTTGTAAAGTACTTGGCTGGATAAATCTATGTTGTATAAAACGAAACAAGAGATTTTGAGGGAAACATGCTATATCATTAAGTGGGTAGGGAGGATTACATCATTTGAAAAAATGAACACTAGACATCTACCATTAATGCTTTTTTCCCATGTGAGAAGACTACGTTACATGAAATTGAAAACGACTAAATGTTTTTAAAGAAAGGTAAGTTCTTATATGTAAGACTTACGAGAGCTTGTATCATGTCCGAACTTGTTCACGACATCTTTTGTTTTCCGCCCTTCGAGCTTCCAAGTCTTTTTTGTCACCGTAATTCTTCTTTGACGCTGGGCTCTTTCACTTGGCTTCGTTTGCTTTTATTCGAAGGACAACTTCCTATATGCCCTCAAGGCTTTGGGAAGTTTGTCTGCCCATTTATGCTGATATTGCCCTAACTTCGTCTCAATTTCGGTGACAATATCCTTGTCAACACAAATGAATCTTTGCTTCACATTCAGGCTTTTGCAGAAAGAAGGGAACACTCCTTCGGCAAAGTGTGGCCCTTCGTAAGAGGTGATAACTTGTGGAATTCCAAATCTGAATATTATGTGTTCCCACATGAACTCTTCCACATCTCTTCCTTTTGTTGATGCCAACGGCTTGGCCTCAACCCACTTGGTGAAATGATCGATGGCTATGACCAAGAATTGTACCCCTCCGGGAGTTAATGGTAAGGGTCCAATTATGCTGACTCCCCATTGATCGAAGGGTATTACAGTCATGCTAGGTGTCGCATCATACTCTAACGGTTTATGGGCTTTGGAGTGCGTCTGACATACCGTGCATGTTCTGATTGCTTCCCTTGCATCTTCTAGTACGGTTGGCCAGTAATAACCCCATTTTGTTACCTTCGCGGCGATGGCTCTAGGGCTTGTGTGCCTTCCACAGAACTCTTCATGAGCATTGCAGAGAATGATCGAAGCCTGTTTTAACTCGATACAGCGGAGCCAAGGAGATGAAAGACGCCTTTTGTAGAGATTATTGCCTATGAGCCTGTACTGTGGACTTTTGACTTTGATTCTTCGTGCCGATTTTGACTTATCGGGCAAAACGCCGCTTATCAAATACATTTTGATTGGTTCTATCCAGCTGGAGCCTTCATCAAATGTTTCGATTGACCTGGTGGCCAATTCTTCTACTAAAACCTCACGGGGTAGATGAGCAAAAGCAGTCGATTCTAATTTGATTAGGGCCTCCGCCTTCTTATTTTGGCTTTTGTGGACATTTGTCACTTTGTATCTTTCGAAACCCTGAAGGACTTTTTTAACCTCGTTCAAGTATTCTTTGATTATTGGCTGCCTTGCTCTGCGAGAACCCTTGATTTGACCAGCGACTAAAAGCGAGCCTACGAAAATGGAGAGGTTATGAGCCTCGATACCCTTTGCGAGTCGAAGGCCAGCCAGCAAGGCTTCGTACTCTGCTTCGTCTTTCGTGGCCTTGAATTCAAAACGTAGCGCATAACTGTACTCCTTTCCCTCCGGATTTATTAGGATTAACCCTGTTCCGAAACCATTGAAGCTTGAGGCTCCATCGATAAATAACTTCCATTCCTTCGCCGCTGTTGGGAGAGTTTCTCCATTTGGGCTGTGTCCATAAGGTGTTTCGTTGAGGACTTCTGCGAAAGTCTGCCTCTTGGTGGAGATTGGATTATCACGTTTTTTCGATGATCCTGGAGCCGGCAGGCCAATAGCTGCTTTGAATTTCGAAGTATTGATTTTGACTTCTTGCTTTGTCGACTTAGTGGGTTTGAATCCCTTGAGTCGATATCCCTTGCCATAGAGCTTGTCATCAGTTCTTGGTGTCGGAGGAGTTCTGGTGCTCCTAGGACGTATCCCCTCAAAAATCTTCCCTTCGGCTTTGTGTGGCTTCTCCAATTCTGCTGTGGAACTATTTGGATATTGCTTTTTGCTTATCACTCTTCGTTCTGCACGACGCTTTTTTGTGACGATGTCTTCTTCCTCATCCGTACTTCCAATGACATCATTTGGAGGCTTTTTATAGCCTTCTATCTTTTTCTTGCTGTCCTTCGGACTGTGCTCAGAGAATACCGTCCCTATTCCGTTGGGTGTGTGAAACTTTACTGCTGCATGTATAGTGGAGACTACTATACCCATCTTTTGCATGGCGGTCCTCCCTATCAATAAGTTGTAAGGAGAGCTGGACCCTACGATAGTAAACATGAGGGTTTCTGTCCTTGCGATCCTGCCTTCTCCGATTGTTATTTCCAGCGGAACTTCCCCTAGGGGCCACGAGCGTTCGCCAGAAAACCCAACTAAAGGCCTCTTCGAATCGACCCTTTGAGACCTGACTGCTGACGAGAGCTTTCGGAAGCAATGTTCATATATGACTTCGCAAGGGCTTCCGCAGTCCATGTAGGCTCCCCTTATTTCTTGGCTAAAAATTAGGACTTTGATAACCACTGGATCGTTCGAAGGGATCCTGCCTGAGATAGGGGAAAACGTTACATCCCTTATCTTGTTTGCTTCCGACTCCGGTACCTTCCTTTTCGAAGTGGTTTCGTCCCTGTGTATCATTAGTATGGGGGCTTCGGTAGGGTTAGTATCCTTAGCCATTTGAGTGTCAGTCATCTTTTCTTTGCCTTTCTTGATTCCTTTTACCAGGTGTGCCAACTGCCCAGATCTTACGGCCTCTTCAATTTGTTTCTTCAATTCCCTGCAACTGTTCGTATCATGGCCATTGTCTTCGTGGAAGTGACAGTACTTGCTGGTATCCCTGTTTTTACCCTTACTCGTCATACGTGGAGGCGCTTCGAAAGCTTTGGCCGCCCTCTCTGTAGCAAGTATTTCTTTTGGAGACTTTGTTAGATTGTTCAACAAACCATGGTTGGGGCCTTTGTTGTACGGAGAGAACCTATCTCTGTTCTTGTTCTTGTTCTTGGACCCTTCCCACGTGGAATGCTTCGAAAACTTGTTGTTACTATCCTTATCTATCGGAGCCCCATTAGTGGATACCTCTTTGGCTTCGATCCAAGTGTACGTCTTCTCGGTCAGGCCCTTGTAAGTTGTCGGAAGGTCGGTGGACAAGAATTCCACCAAACTCCGATTCCGAAGGCCATGTACGAAACCAGAAATACGTTGATCTTCATGAAGACCCAAAATTTGCAAAGTTTCGTCGGTGTACCTAGTAACGAAGGCCCTGGTGCTTTCATTTTCTTTTTGTTTGATGTTGTGCACCGTTAAATGAGTCCTTGTGAATTTCTTTTGCTGACTGAAGTGTGACCGGAACTTAGCCTTGAGATCATCAAGATTGACAATGCTACCGGGCTTTTGCCCATTCCACCAAATACGAGCAGAATCCCGGAGGGTGTATGTAAACATGTGACAGGCCACCGGCATAACCCACTTTTGCATTTTGATAGCCCCTTCGAACAAGTGTAAGAAATTGTCCGGATCCCCTTTCCCATCATAAGTCCCGACATGTGAAGGCATTTTCAAACCATCAGGCAATGGGTAGTCTTCTATCCATCTAACGAAGGGTGTAGCTGAACCCATAGGGTCTGAATATAGACAATTATAAGGCGGTGCGTACATGGGGACTGTATTGTATGGATTGCTGTTTGGGGGCATTCCCATAGGGGTTTGGCCTGGGTAGGACTGATAAGGTGTGCTCATGGCAAATGGGTAACTGTTTCCCATGGCGTATGGAGGGTACGCCATAGGGTGGCCGAAGGGCATGCTCCCATAATTTTGAGGGAAGCTTGGGTTATTAGGTTGTCCGTTTATAGGAGGATATAAATTTTGAGGATAAGACTGAGTTTGGAACGGGGGGTACATACCATTGGGAGGAAGATTTCCTCCCATATTGATTGTAGACGGATTGCCTTCTACGCCTGACGCGTGAGAAGGCTGCAACGGAACCCCGGCTTCAGTTCTTCCAAGATGAGCGGCTAGTAATGGAGGTAAAGTCATCCCCCTTTCTTCCCTAAGCTGACTCCTACCGTTAGAGCCTTCGGCAACCGCCCCTTCTCGTCTTGTCGGAGCCCTCTCGGGGACTCCTTCGAAACCAACAGACCTTTTGCTTAGCCTTCGGCCAACTGGAGAACCAATCCTTAAGGCAGATAGGGTTGGTCCTTGGGTCGGAGGCCTAGGTTCCATCTCCATTTCCTCATCATACTCTTCACTCGAGTATTCCAACTCCTTTCGTACCTCAGCATTCCTGACTTGCCTGTTGCGAGCCCTTAAAAGGGTTTCTAACACTTCATGGTTGGCTTCGACAAAGGCTGGGCTAATGACAGGTTCTGGGTTGGCTGATGTCGAAGCATGATTGTTGGTTGTGATTTCTTGGTGAGAACGTGTTGTGAAAGTGGAGGCGGTTATTGGGGGAAGATTGTTAGGGTCGTCGACTGGTATTGGTGTTAAGGTAGAGAAGCCCGGTGTAACACCTAAAATTTATAAAGCATGTAAAATTACCAAAATGCCCCTGCTAGTTTAAAATTTAATTAAAAGCTTATAATGTATCAAATAAATTCCAAACTTCTGACAATGCACATGTTATGATCCCAAATAATTTTCACAACATCATTTAACATTTATACAAGTGGCAAAATGACTAAAATACCCCTATTGGTGCCGAATGGATAAAATCTAGTTTTATTAGAATTTAAAATGTATTAAAAATGTGTAATTATGGAAGATAGGCAATCAAATATTTTCCCAACCAATTTAGCCGAAATCCTGGTCAACCCCCCCCTCCTATGACTCGGCACTCACTCTTAAAAACCAATCCACATCTTATTCTCTCAAACCCTAATTTGCCGAATAAAAAGAAAAACACAAAGAAATCCTTTAAGCCTCCATTCGATCCACAAAAATTACCAAGGCATTTTTCTGAGTTCAAACACAATTCAAGGAGTCTTAGAAAAATCGTGTAGAGTTCATTTGTTGCCCGATTCAATTGTGGTGGAATTATTTCTATCGCTAGACCACTTTTAAGGTAATTTCGTTATAAATTCAACCAAGCTTTGTAAAATTCGATTCTTATTTTTCCTGGAGTTCTTATATCATATGTGATCTACGAAAAATGTGTACAAGGTGATTTGATCCCATTTGGAGTCGTGGTGAATTCTTCCTTTGTCGATTATCCATCCGAGAAGAAATAATTCGTGTGGTCTTGTTCAATCGTTCTAAAAATCTTCTGGTATTTTTCCTAGCCTCTAATGATCGTATATATCCTAAGAAAAATAATAAAAATGATCCATGCATTGTAAATAATTCGTATGAAAATTCATGTGTTATTAAACCCTAGAATCGAAATAATTCAAGAAATCATGCATGCGATTTTTCCAGGCCTAGTGAATAATTTTCGTGGGCTCTATGATCATCAAAAAAACACTAGAAAAATGCTTATTTGATTTATTGAGGCTTAAAACCATTTTTGGTGAATTATGTTGAAATCGGCTAAAAGGGAAATAAGGACAAAAATACCTAGCGTGGAAACTAGGGTTCAAAACTAATTGGATCTGATTAAAAATGAATATAATTGATGTTGATATGATTGCATAATGATTGGGGTCGGCTAGGGTTTTATTTGGTTAAAAATGATGTTTACCGATTTGTAAATAAATATGAAAGGGTGTGTTTTGTCAATATTAAAACTCATGGACTATTTTTGTCGTGTGCTATAAATCATGTGTGACTTGTAAAAATTATTAAATGGAGGGCCTATATGTAAAATTTGTGAGAAAACGAATTAAGTTGTAATTATGAGTTCGAATTGGAAATTTATTAAATACAAGGACTAAACATGTAATTTCTGAAAAGTTGAGGCCGAATTGTGTTATAAATGATATTCAGGGGCTAATGTGAAAATTTGGATATTTATTGGACTAATGTGTAATTATTATTAATTAATGATTTAAATGTAAATTCTAAGGACTTAATATGTAACTTTATTAAAATAGAGGGACCAAACTTGTAATTTCTAGAAAGTTGGGGCTGTTTCGAATAAATAAATATATTCAGGGAATTATGTGTCATTTTGATAACTTAATGGCTTGACATGTAACTATTGGTAATTAAAGGTTGAAATTGTAAGTTTAAGGACTGAATATGTAATTTTGATATCTAGAGGGACTAAATGTGTGAATCATGAATAATTGTGGATACTTTCGTACAACATGATAAAATAAGTGTTCATGGAGTAATTTTGATAAAATAAGGGGCTAATGTGTAATTATGCATGTTTGAAGGTTTAAAATGTAATTTTGGAAGTTCAGGGGTATAAAATGTAAATTATGAAAACCTGAGGACCAAAGGTGTAAATATGATAAAGATACTGTACTTTCAACAAATATTGACCAAATTAAGCTATGTACTAAATATTGCTAAAAGTGGAAACCTTCTAATTATGGAAACTTTCTAAAAGTGGAAACCTACTAAAAAGGGAAAGTTACTTAAAATGGAAAGATGATTAACTAAGAATGATTTGTAATCCCCTTCTACTCTTTTAGGTGTGAAGAAGGAGAGACTTTGAGCTTTCCCCTCATTTCTGTGCTTGTTTCTATATTTGCTTTCGTCATAAGGTACGGATACTCTGCCCTTGTTTCTGTAAGGGTTCCTATACACTATACAGTGATGTTGACTTATGATTCTGTTAAGTTTTCCCCAAACCATTGCTATGAACCCCATTTGTTTATGATCCTTTGCTTATGAACCTTGATCTGTTGAACCTTTGATTTGGACCTTTGACACTAGTTCTGAACCTTTGATATGAACCCTCTGTTATGAACCTATTATGATGAACCTTATGATCTGACACATCTGATATGATATGATATGACTCTTAGTTTGATACCCGAGCCACTTTTCTGTTACCTAGCCAGGAAGGTAACCTGGCCGTGTCTGTGATGCACCACTGGCATGACTCATGTGTGGGTGAGTGATTCCTCACACCGTCCCCATTCTGATTATGATATGCGCATTACTTTGATTATGATTATATATATGTTTCTGGGGGGCGTATGGATTGCAATCCTAGATCTGATCTGTTTAGTGGATTTAACTGTTTATGCTATGATATGATTTGTCTGGTGACTGGTGCTGTGTGCAATACACGCCTTTCACAAACTGTCTGGGAGCTGATCACTCCATTTGATACATGAGGTCACCCCTCATATTATCTGGTTGCCTTAGAGGTATCCCCTCTGCATGTGTATGATTATGAGTATGATATGATATGTTTCTGGGCTCGTGGTAGATGACTATCCTATTCTTTCCTTTTACCCATTTGATTCTGATTTATACTGTATGATATTTCCCAGTGCTTCATTATGTTTCTGTTTCATTATCTGGTTGTATTATGTATCTGTTCACTGAGCTTTGTAAGCTCAGCCGCACGTTTTCTTTTCCGTGTGCGGCAGGTATCTAGCTGGGAGATGGATTTATGCTTGGGATGAGAGTTAGAGGAGCCTTTACCTTAGATGATGTCCTACCCTAGTCTTACCATTTTATTTCAGCATTTGGATATTGGATCTATTTCGTTATGTATTTCCTTGGAATTATTTCTTCCTTTCATTTGAGACTTATGTATTGGATTCCAGTCGTGTTGACTTGGTTTATTTCATGTTTATGTTTATTTGGCTTCCGCTGTGAATATGTATGTATGCTTTGATTTGTCACCATAATGTGATGCTTCTACCCTTGCCGGGTTGGGGTGTTACAATTATGGTATCAAAGCCCAGGCTGCGACCTGTCGTACATAAGCTTTGGCCTGTGAAACATGTGGACCATAGGATTTGACCCTTAAGTTTTAAGTTTTGACTGGTGAGGCTTTGGGTAGGCATAGGTTTCTGCTTCGTCTTCCATTTCGTGCTTATTTTCCCTTATGTTGTGCTAATTCTTTTCATGATCATTCAGATGGTGAACACTCGCTTTACTCAGTACTCTAATGGGGATGATGGCCCCAACTTTGAAGAGATGATAGCCGCTGCTGTGGCTGCTGCTCTTCCGCGAGTGGTGACTGAGGTCACCAATAATATCAGGAATGGGGCTGGTCCTTCTGGAGGTGGTGGTGGTGGTGATGCTCAACCCACTGCTCCACCCGCTGCTCCTCCGGCTGGTATCCACGTGTGGATCGAGAGGTTTAATAAGCTAAAGCCTCTCACGTTCAGGTCCGCTGTTACTCCCCATGAGGCGGAGGATTGGATTACGCACGTCGAGAAGTTGTTTCGTGTTCTGGGATGTGCTGACGAGTTTAAAACTCGTTTGGCCACATTCAAGCTAGAGGGTGATGCTCAGAATTGGTGGACTGCTCTTGTTCAGGCCAAAGGGGATGATTTTGCTGAGACTTGTTCGTGGGCAGATTTTATTGAGGCGTTTTATAAGCAGTACATTCCTATGGCAGAGCAGCTGAGGTATGAGAGGGAATACGGGTCTATTCGTCAGGGTGATCATGAGTCTTCTAGAGATTTCATGCAGCGTTTCTTACGTCTGGCTAGTTTCGTGGGGCCAGAGGTTACTGGGGATTCGGTTCGTCAGGCTCGTCACTTCAAGTGGGCTCTTAAGAAATGGGTGTTAGACCGGATCGTTAACACTCCATTTGATGATGTGGCTAGTGTTCAGGACGCCGCGCGTAACATCGAGTTGTTGCATGCGGACAGGGTGTCTAATAAGCGTGATAGGGATGGTAACCGGGTAGATTTTCGGGGTCGGCAGGACCAAAGGCAGGATTCTCGGGGTCATGGTCGTCAGGACCAGAGACAGGATCTTCGAGGTCGTCAGGACCATGGGCATGAGCAGCAGGGTCGCCAGGACCGAGGTGGTGATTATAGGCGACAGGATTCCAGGAACCAGGATCGTCGGGATTCTGGTAGGTATGGTAGTGACCGACAGGGTCAGGGTGGTAATAACCGGTGTAGGGATTCTCAGCAGTATCAGCAGTCGGGATCTTCTGGTCAGAGAGGTTCTGTTCAGGCTCTACCTCCTCCTCCTTTGTGTACTACATGTGGGAAACCGCATCCGGGTCCTTGTTACAAAGCTTCTGGTGGTTGTTTCTCTTGTGGATCTACTTCGCACAAAGTCAAGGACTGTCCTAAGAAGAATGTTGGTGAACCTAAAGTTGATACTAGGACCGCTCCTAATTCAGGCCGGGTCTATTCTATGACACGTGACCAGGCAGCTAGCACCTCAGGTACTATTACGGGTTTTCTGTATATTGAAGATCGTATTGATTTCGTTTTATTTGACACCGGTGCTACGCACTCCATAATATCCACATCACTTGCAAATAAAATAAACGTAAACCCAACTCAATTAATGAACCGAATATCTATTGCTACCCCGATGAAAACTCATGTGATTATTGATGTTGAGTATGTTAATTGCCCTCTCCGTTTCGATGATCGTATTCGTCCTGCGAACCTTCTTCCCATTGATATGGTTGATTTTGATATCATTCTGGGCATGGACTGGTTAGCTGCTCATAAGGCGACCATTGATTGTTATGCTCGTAAGGTGATCTTTGGTGATCTTCACCATCCTGATTATGTTTATTCTGGTTCCCAACCTCTGAAATCTGTAAAGATTATTTCGGCTATGAAAGCCCGGACTTTGATTGCGCATGGCTGTCTTGGTTTTCTTGCTTCTATTAAAGATACCTCTGTTGATGTTCCTAGCATTGATAGTATTCGTACTGTGCGCGATTTCGCCGATGTATTTCCGGATGAACTTCCTGGCATTCCTCCTGTCAGGGAAGTCGAGTTTAGCATTGATCTGATTCCGGGTGCTGAACCCATATCTAAAGCTCCTTACCGCATGGCACCGATTGAGTTAAAGGAATTAAAGGAGCAATTGCAAGAACTGTTGGAAAACGGTTTTATTCGTCCGAGCGTATCTCCTTGGGGTGCTCCCGTGTTGTTTGTTAAGAAGAAAGACGGGAGCATGCGTCTTTGTATCGATTATCGAGAGCTTAATCGCATTACGATTCGTAACCGCTATCCTCTTCCCCGCATTGATGATCTATTCGATCAGTTGCAAGGAGCGAGGCATTTCTCTAAAATTGATCTGAGGTCTGGATATCACCAGCTTAGGGTGAGGGAGCAGGATGTTCCCAAAACGGCCTTTCGGACTCGATACGGTCACTATGAATTCTTGGTTATGCCTTTTGGTCTGACCAATGCTCCTGCTGTGTTTATGGACCTCATGAACCGGGTATTCCATGAATTTCTCGATAAGTTCGTCATTGTCTTCATAGATGATATCCTTGTGTACTCTAAAACCGAGGCGGAGCACGAGCAACATCTTAGTGTGGTTCTGGAGATTCTTCGACATCAGCGATTGTATGCAAAGTTTTCGAAGTGCGAGTTTTGGTTGGATCGAGTGGCTTTCTTGGGTCACATAGTTTCTGCAGACGGCATCACGATGGATCCGGCAAAGGTTGAGGCTATCACAAAATGGCCAAGACCTACGAATGTGACGGAAGTGAGAAGTTTTCTGGGGCTTGCCGGGTATTATCGGAGATTTGTTGAGGGCTTTTCGCGTCTTGCATTGCCTTTAACACAATTGATGAGGAAAGGGGAGAAGTTTATTTGGACTGATGAGCGAGAGAGTAGTTTTGAGGAGTTAAAGAAGCGGTTAGTGTCGGCACCTATCTTAACTCTTCCATCGGGTTCCGGCGGTTTTCAGATTTATAGCGATGCATCGAAGAAAGGTTTAGGATGTGTTTTGATGCAGCATGGTAAGGTTATCGCTTATGCTTCGAGGCAGCTGAAGCCTTATGAGGTGAACTATCCGACGCATGATCTTGAGTTAGCAGCTGTGGTTTTCGCGCTAAAGATTTGGCGTCATTATTTGTATGGGGAGACTTGTGACATTTTCACTGATCATAAGAGTCTTAAATACATCTTCACCCAGAAAGAGTTGAATATGAGGCAGAGGCGTTGGTTGGAGCTTCTGAAAGATTATGATGCTAATATTCAGTATCATCCCGGTAAGGCGAATGTGGTCGCTGATGCTCTGAGTAGGAAATCCGGTATGATCGCGAGTTTGGAGTTTGAGCCTCGTATATTGCATGATTTAGAGCTTCTTGATGTGGAGTTTTGTGTTAGTGGTCATGGCGGTTATTGGGCTAGCCTTACGGTAGAGTCCAATCTGATCTTGCGAATTAAGGAAGCTCAGAAAGAGGATGGTGAGCTGTGGGCTATAGTCCAAAATGTTGAGGACGGCAAGCAATCAGAGTTTAGAGTTGATGATTCCGGTTGTAGTATGGTTTGAGGATCGTCTCTGTGTTCCCAACGATCCTGAGCTTAAGGAGGCTGTTCTATCAGAGGCTCATAGTTCCCCTTTCACTATACATCCTGGTTCTACCAAGATGTACCGGGACCTTAAGCAACATTTCTGGTGGAGTGGCATGAAATAGGATGTGGCTTCGTTTGTATCTAAGTGTTTGACTTGCCAGCAGGTTAAGATTGAACACCAGAGAGCTAGTGGGTTGCTTCAACCATTGGAGATTCCGAAGTGGAAATGGGAGGAAATTTCCATGGATTTTGTGACTGGTTTACCTCTTACTCGTAGGAAGCATGATGCGATTTGGGTGGTCGTCGATCGACTAACCAAGTCTGCTCACTTCCTCCCTATTCGTGTGGATTACAGTGTTAGTAAATTGGCGGACATATTTCAGCAGGAAATCGTTAGGCTTCATGGCATGCCTACGGCCATTATATCAGATAGGGATCCTCGGTTTACGTCACGCTTCTGGAAGGGATTGCATAAGGCATGGGATACGCGCCTTAAGTTCAGTACAGCTTTTCACCCTCAGACGGATGGTCAGTCGGAGAGGACCATTCAGACTTTAGAAGACATGTTGAGGGCATGTGCCTTAGAGTGGACTGGTAGCTGGGACGATTATTTGTGTTTGGTAGAGTTCGCATATAACAACAGTTGGCACGCGAGTATTCGTATGGCACCCTTCGAGATGTTATATGGTCGGAAATGTAGGGCTCCGGTTTGTTGGAATGAGGTTGGTGAACGCATTATTGAGGGACCGGAGTTAGTTCAGATCGCTACTGAGAAAGTGGATGTTGCTAGGGAGAAGTTAAAGGAAGCTAGGGCTCGTCAAAAGAGTTATGCTGACAAGCATAGGCGTGACTTGGAGTTTAGCGTTGGTGATCGGGTATTTCTTAAGGTTTCGCCGTTTCGAGGAGTTAAACGTTTTGGAATTAAGGGCAAGCTCAGTCCTCGATTTATCGGACCGTTTGAGATTTTGGATCGTATCGGAGAAGTTTCGTATCGATTGGCTCTTCCTCCGCAGTTATCACATGTTCACGACGTCTTTCATGTATCTCTTCTGAGGGGATACAATTATCATCCTCTGCATGTGGTGTCTTACCCTTTTGATCAGATCCAGCCAGATATGTCTCTTCCGGAGGAGCCGGAAGCTGTTCTTGATCGCCAAGAGCGAGTTATGAGACGTAAAGTCATTCCCTTTGTTAAGATTCTTTGGCGGAATCACCCAGAGCGAGAAGCTACCTGGGAGACCGAGGAGTCTATTCGAGCTAGTTATCCTCACTTTGTTTTCTGAATTCTGGTATGTCTCTATTTTGTTTCCGATTCGTTTCATTCTGATTCTTTGCAAATTTCGGGGACGGAATTTTTCTTTTTAGAGGGGAAGAAGTTGTAACACCTAAAATTTATAAAGCATGTAAAATTACCAAAATGCCCCTGCTAGTTTAAAATTTAATTAAAAGCTTATAATGTATCAAATAAATTCCAAACTTCTGACAATGCACATGTTATGATCCCAAATAATTTTCACAACATCATTTAACATTTATACAAGTGGAAAAATGACTAAAATACCCCTATTGGTGCCGAATGGATAAAATCTAGTTTTATTAGAATTTAAAATGTATTAAAAATGTGTAATTATGGAAGATAGGCAATCAAATATTTTCCCAACCAATTTAGCCGAAATCCTGGTCAACCCCCCCCCCTCCTATGACTCGGCACTCACTCTTAAAAACCAATCCACATCTTATTCTCTCAAACCCTAATTTGCCGAATAAAAAGAAAAACACAAAGAAATCCTTTAAGCCTCCATTCGATCCACAAAAATTACCAAGGCATTTTTCTGAGTTCAAACACAATTCAAGGAGTCTTAGAAAAATCGTGTAGAGTTCATTTGTTGCCCGATTCAATTGTGGTGGAATTATTTCTATCGCTAGACCACTTTTAAGGTAATTTCGTTATAAATTCAACCAAGCTTTGTAAAATTCGATTCTTATTTTTCCTGGAGTTCTTATATCATATGTGATCTGCGAAAAATGTGTACAAGGTGATTTGATCCCATTTGGAGTCGTGGTGAATTCTTCCTTTGTCGATTATCCATCCGAGAAGAAATAATTCGTGTGGTCTTGTTCAATCGTTCTAAAAATCTTCTGGTATTTTTCCTAGCCTCTAATGATCGTATATATCCTAAGAAAAATAATAAAAATGATCCATGCATTGTAAATAATTCGTATGAAAATTCATGTGTTATTAAACCCTAGAATCGAAATAATTCAAGAAATCATGCATGCGATTTTTCCAGGCCTAGTGAATAATTTTCGTGGGCTCTATGATCATCAAAAAAACACTAGAAAAATGCTTATTTGATTTATTGAGGCTTAAAACCATTTTTGGTGAATTATGTTGAAATCGGCTAAAAGGGAAATAAGGACAAAAATACCTAGCGTGGAAACTAGGGTTCAAAACTAATTGGATCTGATTAAAAATGAATATAATTGATGTTGATATGATTTCATAATGATTGGGGTCGGCTAGGGTTTTATTTGGTTAAAAATGATGTTTACCGATTTGTAAATAAATATGAAAGGGTGTGTTTTGTCAATATTAAAACTCATGGACTATTTTTGTCGTGTGCTATAAATCATGTGTGACTTGTAAAAATTATTAAATGGAGGGCCTATATGTAAAATTTGTGAGAAAACGAATTAAGTTGTAATTATGAGTTCGAATTGGAAATTTATTAAATACAAGGACTAAACATGTAATTTCTGAAAAGTTGAGGCCGAATTGTGTTATAAATGATATTCAGGGGCTAATGTGAAAATTTGGATATTTATTGGACTAATGTGTAATTATTATTAATTAATGATTTAAATGTAAATTCTAAGGACTTAATATGTAACTTTATTAAAATAGAGGGACCAAACTTGTAATTTCTAGAAAGTTGGGGCTGTTTCGAATAAATAAATATATTCAGGGAATTATGTGTCATTTTGATAACTTAATGGCTTGACATGTAACTATTGGTAATTAAAGGTTGAAATTGTAAGTTTAAGGACTGAATATGTAATTTTGATATCTAGAGGGACTAAATGTGTGAATCATGAATAATTGTGGAGACTTTCGTACAACATGATAAAATAAGTGTTCATGGAGTAATTTTGATAAAATAAGGGGCTAATGTGTAATTATGCATGTTTGAAGGTTTAAAATGTAATTTTGGAAGTTCAGGGGTATAAAATGTAAATTATGAAAACCTGAGGACCAAAGGTGTAAATATGATAAAGATACTTTACTTTCAACAAATATTGACCAAATTAAGCTATGTACTAAATATTGCTAAAAGTGGAAACCTTCTAATTATGGAAACTTTCTAAAAGTGGAAACCTACTAAAAAGGGAAAGTTACTTAAAATGGAAAGATGATTAACTAAGAATGATTTGTAATCCCCTTCTACTCCTTTAGGTGTGAAGAAGGAGAGACTTTGAGCTTTCCCCTCATTTCTGTGCTTGTTTCTATATTTGCTTTCGTCATAAGGTACGGATACTCTGCCCTTGTTTCTGTAAGGGTTCCTATACACTATACAGTGATGTTGACTTATGATTCTGTTAAGTTTTCCCCAAACCATTGCTATGAACCCCATTTGTTTATGATCCTTTGCTTATGAACCTTGATCTGTTGAACCTTTGATTTGGACCTTTGACACTAGTTCTGAACCTTTGATATGAACCCTCTGTTATGAACCTATTATGATGAACCTTATGATCTGACACATCTGATATGATATGATATGACTCTTAGTTTGATACCCGAGCCACTTTTCTGTTACCTAGCCAGGAAGGTAACCTGGCCGTGTCTGTGATGCACCACTGGCATGACTCATGTGTGGGTGAGTGATTCCTCACACCGTCCCCATTCTGATTATGATATGCGCATTACTTTGATTATGATTATATATATGTTTCTGGGGGGCGTATGGATTGCAATCCTAGATCTGATCTGTTTAGTGGATTTAACTGTTTATGCTATGATATGATTTGTCTGGTGACTGGTGCTGTGTGCAATACACGCCTTTCACAAACTGTCTGGGAGCTGATCACTCCATTTGATACATGAGGTCACCCCTCATATTATCTGGTTGCCTAAGAGGTATCCCCTCTGCATGTGTATGATTATGAGTATGATATGATATGTTTCTGGGCTCGTGGTAGATGACTATCCTATTCTTTCCTTTTACCCATTTGATTCTGATTTATACTGTATGATATTTCCCAGTGCTTCATTATGTTTCTGTTTCATTATCTGGTTGTATTATGTATCTGTTCACTGAGCTTTGTAAGCTCAGCCGCACGTTTTCTTTTCCGTGTGCGGCAGGTATCTAGCTGGGAGATGGATTTATGCTTGGGATGAGAGTTAGAGGAGCCTTTACCTTAGATGATGTCCTACCCTAGTCTTACCATTTTATTTCAGCATTTGGATATTGGATCTATTTCGTTATGTATTTCCTTGGAATTATTTCTTCCTTTCATTTGAGACTTATGTATTGGATTCCAGTCGTGTTGACTTGGTTTATTTCATGTTTATGTTTATTTGGCTTCCGCTGTGAATATGTATGTATGCTTTGATTTGTCACCATAATGTGATGCTTCTACCCTTGCCGGGTTGGGGTGTTAAGGTAGAGACACCCGGTGGGGGAGTATCTTCTCTCCCTTGATCCATGCCGGAATAATAGTGAAATTGGTTGGTAGGTTAAAAGCTCGGAATTAACGAGACCAATTGTAGCGGTCCCACGGATGGCGCCACTGATTGAACAAATATTCGTCAACCAAGCCTTCGATGGTGATCAAAGGAATAATGGGGTGTTGAGATTACGCCAAGCTTGTTCTTAACCTGAAAATAAGAAATACAAAGACACTACGTTAAGTGATTGCGCAGGGGTTGGACCCTGCGAACCACCTCCGGCGTGCGAGTAAGTATGTGTGATGGTAATGTAGGTCGTAAATTTAGAGAGTGAGGTTCACTTGAAAATTACTTACATTGTTCTTGGCCCGACTATGCTATTTATAGGGGAGAAATAGGACATAGTGGGCGGTTGCACATAGATCGGAGATCATGGGGGCGTCCCATGGAAAGTGGTAACCGCTAGGGCTTTGTAGCCCACGATCTCTGTTTTGGCGGGAAGCCAAAGGATAGAGGAGACGTGGGTTTGACCAGGTCTGGATGATCCTTCGTGTTAGTCCCTTCGTCAAGAATACCCCGAAGGGCTTAGGGCTTCGATTGGCGGATTCCCTCATGGTAACCATTCGCAGGCGAATGGTTTTACGCCAATGAAACGTATTAGAAGGTTAACCTGGGCCTCCGAAGGGAGGGCTTTCTACAGGCTCGAAGGGGAGTCCTTCGACCCGTTAGGAGGGTACATCATCAATAGAAAAACAACTCTTTTGATCCATTTGATCACATGGTATCAGAGTAGTGTGATTGATCCTTACCTGCTCAATTATCGTCTTCACAAAACAGGGTCAATCAAAAATAAACCAAAATAAAAAACAAAAAAAAAAAAAAAAAAAAAAAAAAAAAAAAAAAAACAAAACCACACCGGCGAAATATTCTTTATTCTTGATGTTTAGCTTTCGATCGATGGTCCTAGATCCCCAACTCAAAAAATTAAATCTCCATTCCCAAAACCAATTCCATTATTCCTGCTAAACAGTTTGCTGCTCTTCCAGTTTCCGAAGGAGGCGTCGGCGGTGGTATGGTCTGTGGAAAACTAGAAGGGGGGTTGAATAGTTTTACGTCTTTTTAATTTATGAAAACTTTTGTTTACTTTTTAAAACTTCGATTCTATCTTATGTGAATTCAACTCTTGATCAATATGAACATATATAAGCAAATATAGATAAGTAATGCAAGTAAGGTAAATATAATGAAATAAGAGAGAGAGATGGAAAGATCAAACCACAACACGGAGATTTATAGTGGTTCGGCTACAAGGACACCTTCCTTGCCCTACTCCACTCCTCGAGTCACCTACTCGAGAGTTTTCTTCACTATGTCAACAAACTCCCTTATGGCGGAGAAACCTTACACAACTTTAGCTTACACCGGCTTAACGACACAAAGCTAGATGTCGAGTCCTAATCGTAGCTAGAACCAATCTCACAACTTATACAAAACTTCTACACGACTTTATCATGACTTCTTCACGACTTCTTCACAACGGCTTCACGACTTCTTCACGACTACTTCACGACTACTTCTTCACAACTACTTATTCACAACTACTTCAAAACAAATTTACAACACTACTACGTAGTTACACTTAGATCTACTTATCACAACTACACAACACTTTACACAACAACACAATGGAATGAGGTAAGTAATAACACTTCTTCACTAGTTGAAGTAGAGTTCTTCTTTTGCACTTTTGGTGGTGGAAGCTTGGATCACTTAGAAACCAATGCTTAAGAAAATATGATCAAAGGATTTACAATGTTTAGAATGAATTTAGAACAGAAAGTTTTAGTGTGCAAAAGGTGAGTAAAAGTCCAGGAGAAGACTGGTATTTATAGGAGAAAAATTGGACAGCTGGAAGTCTACTGGAGCGGGGGGCGGTCCCCTTAATAATTAAGGGGGCCGCCTAGTAAAATTAAGGGGGCCGCCCCTTCTGTCCGTTGGCCAATTTTGTCCTTTTGTGGGGAAGGTTTTTCTGGAACATTTTAACTGATTTTGGTTAAAAATTTGAATTCATATTTTTATAAAAGATTAAACATTTTTATTTAATGCCAAAAATGTTTTTCAAAAATATATAAAATGTTTTTGATGTTTTATAAAAAATCTAGTTATTAAGAAAATGTTCCTTTGATCATATAATGCATTAAGCATTAGTTCATTCATACCTTAAGTGATTTGAGTTGTAGAAATAGATATTTACAACTAAATACTTGTTTACGTCATAATTTTCCGATTAATGATTTTACATTTTGTGATTATCAAAACGTAGAGATATCGAAAAATATTAATAACGTGCTTAGGCATTATTTATATCAACAATCTCCCCCTTTTTGATGATTACAAAATCTAAACTCATTAAATCTAAAAAATAAGTTTTTAGACAAGTATTTAGTGAGTTTACATCTATTTCTCCCCCTTTTTGTAGAATCAAAAAGGTTAAGCCGACAATTTTTAGAATCAAATATGTCGGGACGAAAACTCCCCCTTGATGTGTACTCCCCCTCGTTTGGGGGCACCAAGGAAACGAGCTATGGAACGCTTGCAAAAAAAATGTTAGAAGCACAAGTATATGTAACAACAATAAGCAAGCATATAGAATAAGATCATCCATTTAATAAAGGTGTTGTGGATAAGTACACAACCAAAAGATTACAACATGAAACATGCAAGCATACAAACTAAAACTACTAATGAAACTACATAATCATCTTAGAGGTACATGGTCTTCCATGGAGCTTGCTTGCAAGAAGGGTTTGAAAAATTATTTTTAAGCATTGCATATGCTTAATTGGGTGAAAATGGAGGTGGTGGTGGTGTAGTGGGTGAAGGAGGTGGTGGTTGTGGGTTGGCAATCATGTGTTCAAGAGATGAAAACATGTAGTGTATCTCATCTCTAAGACCAAAGATTAAGGTCCGGTTATGGACGCAACAAAGACAATTATCACCATGGGCTTCAAGCATTGCCCAAGGTATAGGAAAGAATGATGGTGGGGTTGGTGACGGTGAAAAGTGAGCATCAAGAGGTGTGATTGGTGATAGGGAAATGGCAAGTTGGGTGTATGAAGGTTCTTGAGTGGATGGTGGTGATGGTGCTCTTGGTGATGATGTTAGGTGAGTGTGGATGTAGTCATTTATGGATGAGGTGGATGGAATGGAGGAAGATGAAGCTCCATGGGTGGATGGTGTTTTTGATGGTGCATTTGGTGCACTTGGGGATGAATTTTGAGGTGGTGGTGATGGAGTTTTGATGTCATCTTGGGTTAGGTCAATGAAAGGTTGTTTTGGTGGTATGATAACAAGTCTTTGTTTCCTTGAAGTCTTAGAGATGGAGGATTTTGGTGATAGTATTGTGGATGAAAATGGGTGTTTGATGAAGGTGATGGTTGATGAAGTGAAAGGTAATTGTAAGGAGGGTTTTTATATTGTGAAAATGTGGTTGATTTAGGCAAATTGTGGAGGTTTTGTGGTAATATTCCAAGTCCAGTTCGTGCATTAAGGGTAATGGTAGCTGGGGCTAGGTAAAAGTGGTCACAAGATGCAAAAGGAAACAGTAAAATTTACTGTCCAGATGGCCGGTCCCCTTAATTGTTGGGCGGCCCCCTTAAAAATTAAGGGGACCGCCTAAGGAATTAAGGGGGCCGCCCATCTGGTGAATTCCCAGGCGACCAAGTTTGGAAAATTTCCAGAAAAAGGTCATTTTTAGGGTGTCTTTGCAGCAAGTTCCATTTGGATCATGTACATCAAGAATGATTAAATATTATCAATTGCATATTAAAATAAATAATATACATATTTAAGACTAGAAAATAAATCATATTAGAAGCATAGTCATATAATTTCAAATAAACTAGTAGCTTAGTTCTAATAATTATAACACCCATTGGGATCGGTTTGTAACATCACTTGGCTATAAAAATCGAGGACAAACCGGGGAATGATTGGCTCATTTATTTTGTAGAGACAATCAAGACCAACGTTGGTGAACATTCGTTCGATGAAGTCGGATTCATAGAACGATGGATGGACAATTCTTCCTTCGTGAATGTTCCTATCCTCAATGGGACGATAGAAACAAGCAACAGAGGGAGCCATGCCCGGAGTGGAAGAGACTTTAGGAATGTATGCTTTTGTTTTAGAGACATCGCCAACTGTCACTTTGGGCATTTTCACCTATACAAGATAGCAACAAACAAAAAATAAGAAAATGACATGCATATATTAAATATGCTACTTATGTGGAACGTAAACATACTTCGACTCTAAATCTTAAATCCTAAGAAGTAGTTTACAATGTTCCTTAGTTTTAATTTTTAACTCGCTTGAAATGTATTTTATGACGTTAAAGAATAGTTATAGGGACATTATAACAAGAAGTCAACAATATCCGAACGTTCTTTTATACGTCATAAGCTACCTTGAAATGTGGCTTAGACAAACATTGGATTGTATATCTAGCTATTTCTTACGAGTGTTTATGTTAAGTAACTTAGATTTTGACTCAAAAATTTCTTTCAAAATGTTGTGCCAAACGCTCCTTTAAATAAGAAAATAACTAGTAAAATTTCAATATACATATGAATTATGTATCTTGATGACTTAAAATAACTAATTGCATGTTTATAAACTTGACAAGTAGTTATGAACTTAATTTTGATTAAATTTTGATGATTCTAGCTCCTAATCCAAACACTCTCTTATATTTAACAAAAACATTTTTTTATGATTCGAAAAATATATTTTTAGGATTTGTGAGTTGTAATAAACCAATGTGATTGGTTTTAACATGTGTTTATGGCATAATTCAACAATATGATTAGCTTTGAAAAGGAGTGATTAGTTTGACATAATGGTTTTTTAATTACTTAGTTTCTAGGTTGTTTAAGCATTCTAATCCTATGGGGAGCATTTGATTACAACATTCTTAGACTTAATTTCAATAAAAATTTAAGTTTGGAAAAGTTTAGCAAAAGACCTAATTAAGATTAGACTCAAAATTGAATGAAATTTGATGAAATGTATAATGAAAAACTTACTACACGTGTTGCTAATCGATGTATAGATGTTTGCCCTTTGTGAAATTGACTTGAAGAGGTGATTTGATGATGGATTTGTGATGGCAGTTCGTATACAGCAGAGTGGGAGTGAAATGTGTTTGAAAAATGGGGTGTTTGACAAAGTTTTCAAGGAGAAAATTCGTTTTGGCAGCAACAGTAGGCCGGCCCCCTTAAACATTAAGGGGACCGCCCCCGTTTACTAGCCGGTCCCCTTAAACATTAAGGGGGCCGCCTGCCAAATTTTAGAATTTCTTGATTTTTGTTTCTGACGGCAAAATATATATATGTATATATTTATAATATATCAAAAATACGTTTATTGGCACGAAGAAGGAATACTTGACACATTTTATTAACATTATGTTAATAAACTTAATCTTGATAATTTTGGACAAAATGCTCAAGACGTCAAGTCGACAGGAGGTTTAAGGATTGGGAAGAAATGTGCGTATATATATATATATATATATATATATATATATATATATATATATATATATATATATATATATATATATATATATATATATATATATATTAGTATTATGTGTAAGTGTGGGATGTTGAGTAGATTTTGAGGAATGATGAGGTAATGACGGAGATAGGTGCTGGCGGTGACGGGAGTTTGTTTCATCCATAGTTTTCTTGACTCGACGGTCAAAGTGCTACTTCTACGTTAATCCACTTAACTCACTTCTCTTCATCACCATGAGTTATGTGACAGTGGACACGGAAGATTTTCGTGTTGAACGTTAAAGTTCAAAAGAGGCAAAGGGGAAGAAAAGGTTCGAGGACGAACAATTTCTTTTAGTTCTAGATAGTCAACAAATGACGTATCTAGGTTATGTGCGTATATATTTATATGTATATAATATATATATATATATATATATATATATATATATATATATATATATATATATATATATATATATATATATATATAGTATGTATAAATAGTAGTATAGGTATATATAAGTATATATGTATAAGGAAAAATCTACTAACTAACATACTAAGCATAAAAGATTAATGGGGCATGCAATTGGCTAGTTCATTTATCTACGCATATGATGGTAAGCATGAAAGAGTGGCGTACCTTTTGGTCTTCAACATGTGGTCTTCAAGTTCTTCAAAGCGTATTAACTTATAAAAGTCAATTACGAAAGAGAAAACGCCTTTCCCGATGAGTATGCAATCTAGCCACTTGGTGCCCATGATCTCATTTGTCCAAAGTTGTTTGGCCCAAATATGGTTTGCAATTGACTCGGATGCATATATGGTGGAAGTATTCCCCAAGGATTGTAGCTTGGTGGATTTGGGTAATTCCACATTGGGTAACTATTATTATGACGGTTTGGTATATTTTGGTTTCTTTTAGGTTGAGGAGTTTTAGGCCGAGGGTGAGGACTAGGTGGTCTTCTAGGTGGAGGTGTTTTTGACCTTAACCTTGGTTTAGAGTATTTTACTTCATTTTTTAAGGATGGTTTATAAAAGGTTTTTACTTCCTCATCACTAGCTATAGGTATTTTTCTATCTTTTATAAGTATATACTTAGGTTTTGACTCTAAAGGTTTTTGCTCACTAGTTTCACATTCAAACTTTACATTTTTAGTTTGACTATTTGAATCCTCAGTTGAATTAAATCCTAATCCGGTTTTATCACTTGATACTCTTTGAATACTTATTATTTACCTAAGAGAATTACTACTATTTTCGAATTTGTTAAGCCTACAAATTTCCTCCTTAAGTATTTCATTTTCATTTTTTGTTTCTTGACATGTTTTACATTCAAGAATTTCTTTTCCCTTTTCTAAGTTATGTAGTTTAATTTTTAATTCTAGTATTTCCTTTTCTAATTGATTATTAATGTGTTTTAGTGATTTATTTTTAGTCATTACTTTTTGGCCTAATATACATAACCTATTATATTCGTTATCTAGGTCTTTTTCATCTAATGATAAATTTTCATCACTAAAGTATTCGGTTTCGGAACGTACCTCACTTGATGTCTTAGCCATAAGACACTTCTCTTCTTTTGTGGTTTCTTTCTCGTCTTCTTCACTGTCACTCCATGCTCCTCCAATGAACGCCTTTTGGTTTTGCTCCTTTGACATCATAGGGCATCTTCCAATGAGATGATTTGGATCACAGCATTTGAAACACTTTCTCTCGCTCTTGCTACCTTTGTCGTCTTTGTTTCTTTGGAGTGTTTTCCTTTCGTCATGTGGTTGTCTAACGAATCTTCCTCGTCTTTTGAAAAACTTCTTGAAGTCTCTTACGGCCATGGCATATTCTTCATCATCACTTTCGGAGGTTGAGCTATCCTCGTCACTTGATGCTTTCCTAGCTTTCAACGCGATTGACTTGCTTTGCTCTTTCTTTCCTTTGACCATCTCGAAGTCTTTCTTGATTATTGCTTCGTAGACTTTCAAGTTGCCAATCAACTCGTCAAGTTGAAGAGTTGACAAGTTCTTTGATTCTTCAATCGCCGTAACTTTAGCCCACCACTTTGGATGAAGAGCCCTAAGAAATTTCCTGACAAAATTCTTACTAGAAAAACTCTCATCAAGTGCCTTTAAACTTGTGATGATTGTGTTAAACCTAGCAAATGCATTATCAATTGATTCCTCTTCCGGAATCGTGAATTGTTCATATTGTTGAACAAGAAGATCTATTTTATTATCTTTGACTTGACTATTACCTTGGTGAGTTATTAGTAAAGAGTTCCAAATTTCTTTTGCGGTTTCGCACATAAAGATTCTTTCATATTCTTTACGTGGTAGCGCATTATAAATAACCATTTTAGCCTCATTATTTTTAGAAAGTTTTCTTTTTAAATCATCACTTTGTTTTTCAAAAGGTACAATTTCATCCTTTTTAGTTTCAAGATTATGTTGAATAGGTAAAAAATCACCATTAGTAATAACATGCCAAAGATCTAGATCTTTTGACTTCACATAAGTTTCGAATCGATTTTTCCAATATAAAAATCCATCACTTTCAAATAGTGGTGGTCTTTGCATAGATTGCCCTTCTAAATATTTTTCAGATTCCATAGATCGTTTCAAGTTTTAAAATACAGTTAATTTTAAAAATCTTGTTTGACGTGGCTCTTGATACCAATTGTGGAAAACTAGAAGGGGGGTTGAATAGTTTTACGTCTTTTTAATTTATGAAAACTTTTGTTTACTTTTTAAAACTTCGATTCTATCTTATGTGAATTCAACTCTTGATCAATATGAACATATATAAGCAAATATAGATAAGTAATGCAAGTAAGGTAAATATAATGAAATAAGAGAGAGAGATGGAAAGATCAAACCACAACACGGAGATTTATAGTGGTTCGGCTACAAGGACACCTTCCTTGCCCTACTCCACTCCTCGAGTCACCTACTCGAGAGTTTTCTTCACTATGTCAACAAACTTCCTTATGGCGGAGAAACCTTACACAACTTTAGCTTACACCGGCTTAACGACACAAAGCTAGATGTCGAGTCCTAATCGTAGCTAGAACCAATCTCACAACTTATACACGACTTTATCACGACTTCTTCACGACTTCTTCACAACGGCTTCACGACTTCTTCACGACTTCTTCACGACTACTTCACGACTACTTCTTCACAACTACTTATTCACAACTACTTCACAACAAATTTACAACACTACTACGTAGTTACACTTAGATCTACTTATCACAACTACACAACACTTTACACAACAACACAATTGAATGAGGTAAGTAATAACACTTCTTCACTAGTTGAAGTAGAGTTCTTCTTTTGCACTTTTGGTGGTGGAAGCTTGGATCACTTAGAAACCAATGCTTAAGAAAATATGATCAAAGGATTTACAATGTTTAGAATGAATTTAGAACAGAAAGTTTTAGTGTGCAAAAGGTGAGTAAAAGTCCAGGAGAAGACTGGTATTTATAGGAGAAAAATTGGACAGCTGGAAGTCTACTGGAGCGGGGGCGGTCCCCTTAAATAGGGGGCGGTCCCCTTAATAATTAAGGGGGCCGCCCCTTCTGTCCGTTGGCCAATTTTGTCCTTTTGTGGGGAAGGTTTTTCTGGAACATTTTAACTGATTTTGGTTAAAAATTTGAATTCATATTTTTATAAAAGATTAAACATTTTTATTTAATGCCAAAAATGTTTTTCAAAAATATATAAAATGTTTTTGATGTTTTATAAAAAATCTAGTTATTAAGAAAATGTTCCTTTGATCATATAATGCATTAAGCATTAGTTCATTCATACCTTAAGTGATTTGAGTTGTAGAAATAGATATTTACAACTAAATACTTGTTTACGTCATAATTTTCCGATTAATGATTTTACATTTTGTGATTATCAAAACGTAGAGATATCGAAAAATATTAATAACGTGTTTAGGCATTATTTATATCAACATGGTCTTTGCCGGAGAAGAAGGTGGAACATCACCATCGTACAACAACAAAGGTACCGGTTTAGGGATAAATTCTCAGACCCATTGCTCTTAAATAATTCAAAGATGTTTTTTGATGAGACCAAGACATCAGGTCTCATGATAGACCAATCCACTTGCCACGGTAATCCTCACCTTTCTTGCAATTACCATTTGAGTCACTCTAGTTTACTTAAACCTGAATACTTTCCCATTGAATTTCAAAAATTACTTGAAGGCACCTCTTTAAATTTAGAGATGTCAAAAGAAAAACCACTTTTACAACAAGAAGTCAGTTTTTTAAAAGAAAATGAGTTCGAAACAATGGGAAAAATAATTGTCGTAAATGGTTGTGAAAGTCGTAATGGCTCTTGGATATTCGATTGTGGCACCACAGATACCATGACGTTTGATTCGTCTGATATAAAAACAAGGACGAAACCAATGAAAAATCATATCCAAACTGCCAATGGAAAAATTATTGTAGTTAAAGGGGGAGGAATAGTCGAAGTGTCGCCAACGATGAAGTTGTCAAATTGCCTTTATATACCTTCCCTGTCACATAAACTTTTATCCATTAGCCATGTCATGAAAGAATTAAACAGCACAGTTCTAATGCATCCAACCTTTTGCATCTTACAGGATATCAGGACAGGAGTGATCATTGGGCGTGGCACTGAACGCCAAGGGCTGTACTATGTGGATGAAGTGACTCACCAGGGGACTGTGATGTTAGCTCATGGAAGTATTGATAGAGAAGCATGGCTATAGCATAGGAGACTGGGACACCCATCCACTGGTTACTTACATATTTTGTTTCCAAAGTTATTTCCTTCAAAAAATAATTTAGTTTGTGAAACTTGTGTTTTGGCCAAAAGCCATCGTCATACCTATTTTCCAAATAATACTAGAGTCGATATTCCTTTTTCGTTGATCCACTCTGATGTTTAGGGACCAGCGAAAATTCCAGGGGGGCAAAACTTTCGATATTTCGTTATATTTGTTGATGATTGTACTCGTATGACGTGGATGTATTTTTTGAAGCATAAATTTGAGGTTTTTGAAAAAATCAAGGAATTTCATACTATGGTTGAAACTCAATTCCATAGCCTCATTCAAATTCTCCGATATGATAATGGAGGAGAATTTGTTAATGACTCCATGAAACTTTTTTGTAAATCAAAAGGGATTATCCACCAAACTTCATGTTCCCACACCCCTGAACAGAATGGTGTGTCAGAACGAAAGAATCGAATCTTGTTAGAAATAACACGTGCCCTACTTATAGAATCCCAAGTTCCTACATCGTTCTGGCCCAAAGCTTTAGCTACAGCTACGTATCTCATAAATCGCCTCCCAACCAAAGCACTCTGACTTAAAACCCCTGTTGAAACCCTAACCAAGTTCACCAAACTCCCTCCACCACTTACTCTTGAACCTAAGGTATTCGGTTGTTCTGTATCTGTTCAAATACCCAAAATCAACCGAAACAAACTTGGGCCATGTGCAGAAAAGTGTGTCTTTGTAGGATATGGAGTTACTCAAAAGGGATACCGTTGTTGCAATCCAAAAACGGGGCACATGTATACTACAATGGATTGTGACTTCCTCGAAACATAATATTTCTATAAATCCCAACGTAATGGTCAGGGGGAGAAGGAGCATGTTGATCCATTAAGTTGGTTGGTTTGGTTACCTTCGTCAGAAGAAATTTCTCATAATGAGTCACTAAGATCCACACAGCCTGCGGAACCATCGGTTAGTGCCATTGAACAAGGTCCTCTTGACTTGATACTCGAGGTAAGTGAATTTCCCCTACGTGAATCTCCCACACTTGAACCAAATGATAATTCTTCATTTACTCCTAATCATGATGTTCAGCGAACAATAGTTGAACAGGGGTAACAAACAACTAATAACAATGATGTTCAACAAACAAAAGTTGAATAGGGGGAGCAAACAACTGATAAAAATGAGCAAGGAGTACATGAAACAAATGATCGTTATGTGCTACCTTCAAAGGTAAATAGAGGTGTTTCACCTAAACGGCACTCTCCAGAAAAAGAGTCTCGAAGCTTCAAATATCCTATAGCAAACATTGCCAAATGAAACATGTCCAAAGAAGCCAAGGCATTTGATTCCTCATTATACTCAGAAGAAATTCCAGCCACTGTTGAGGAAGCCTTAGCATCAGAAGTATGGAAGGATGCAATGGAGACACAGATGAAGGCCCTAATTAAAAATGATACATGGGAAAAAGGCAAGCTTCCAATAGGAAAGAAACCAGTAGGATGTCGTTGGGTGTTTTCTATTAAACACAAACCCGATGGTACCATTGAAAGGTATAAAGCCCGATTGGTGGCCAAAGGATACACACAAACTTACGAGATTGATTACTAAGAAACCTTCTCTCCAGTAGCAAAACTCGATACAATTAGGGTGCTTCTCTCTATTGCGGCTAACAAGGATTGGCTACTGCACCAGTTTGATGTAAAGAATGCTTTCTTACATGGAGAATTAAAATAGGAGGTTTATATGGCAGCCCCACCAGGGTTCACTAGAGACTTCAAAACAGGAGAAGTATGTTGTTGAAGATCGTTCCTCCTCGATAGATCTTGAGCTTTTATGGATGGGTAGAATGCCTATGTAATCACAAGCACGCTACAAGAGAACCTCTGTATATAAACTAAAGAAAGAAGAAGAAATAACTAATGAACTTTGATCCTCTATGGATCTTTTATTAACTTTTTCTATTGGAATTCAATCCAAAACTCTAAGTCGTATGTTTCTTTTATAGGATAAGAAACCCTACTACGACTTCTATGAAAACATGTGAAGAGATATACACAAATCTCTTCCTAGAATAAATCTAACAAACATACTAAAAATACGCTATGACCAGCAGCAATGAGCACTGCCAGCAGAAACGAATCAAAGCTACCAGCAGGAACCATGACCAGCAGCAACTAATACTACCAGCAGGAACCGCTTTATACTAACAGCAGCAATGAACTATTACATAAATTATAAAATTCCTAAAAATCCTCCCCTAAACTGGAATTTGACTAGGTTAATTTCCAGTTTCTTGATAGATCTTTGAAGTCCAGAGGTAGAGGATTGAACTTGATCTCCAGCAGCAACAATAAGGTAACCAGCAGCAACAAGAATCCATAGCATCATAATCTTGACTGCAACCATGACTATTTGTACATCAAATCGGTTAAGTTTCATACTATTCTCATCACTTCCAGGTGTGTTAACTCCTGTGAGAGGTGAATCATTGAAAATAATGGATTTGATGTCTCTTTACCAATAGCCATCACTACTGGAGTAGCCAATGTTTAGGTGTGTAAGACCATGGTACATTGATAACCATATGATTTTTAGTAAATCATCAACTATAAACGGATTTGAGTTGTCTTTACCTGTAGCCGTTTGCTCAGGACTAGCCAATTCTTGGTTTACAACAAACCTTGGTGAATTGATTACCAAATATAGCTAATTCTTTGGAAACCCCAAAAGAAGTAAAATCCATGGCGAATTGAAAGCCATCCAACTCTCAGTAATGAAACATGGGTGAGTTGAGTACCCTAATAGTTTTGAGCAAACTATCACAGCTATCAACGGATTTGAGAATCACACCAGAGTCGTACCCTTATGGTGAGTCAACTTTTCCTTGTCTGTAAAACATGGTAAGTTGATTACCATTTGTTGTGTGGTTAAAAACCAACACTGTACCTGCAAGGTGTTACTCAAAACCATATAGGTTAGTACATAAAATATACAAAGAATTATTATTATTATTATTTAAAAAAAAAAAAAAAAAAACTAAAAGTGAAAATAAAAAGAAAGAAAATGAAAAATATACAATAATAAACACTCACTATATGATACGCTTGGATCTGGCATGCATCTTTTGTGCCAAATCCCAAATTTTTCTATACAAGGTAGTAGCCATCTCTGATTCACTGTCAATCTCCATTCGTGTTTCCACCAATGTCAACAAAACAGTAGGCCTAAGTGGATAATCCTTTTCCACCAACATATAAATCTCAATACCAGCCTTAGTAGACACTCTGTGGACACCACATGACTCAAAGAGTTTCCAAGACACATCCTTAATTGGTGACTGAAATCTCCACATGGATTCCCCTCCATCTGGATCATAAAGTCTGTTCAGCTGCACCCATAGCTGTTTATCTTTATCTTCAGGAGGGTCTTGAACTTTGAACTTTTCTTGTACCAATATCCACAACTGATTAAGATATGTCCTATCAAAACCTTTAAGCAGATCTTCAAACAACTTGTATTTCTCAGAGATACTACCAACCCTCATGATCTCCCAACCCTTCATCCTTTCATCTGAGAACACTGCCCAGCCAGTGATAGGATACTTAACTACTAAAGGTTTGATGTATGTATGCTCTGGGACTACCATCATCATTTGCTGAATCTGGTCATCAGTCAAGTTTTCTCCAGTCTTCAGTTTCTTGGTAATGTCAGACTCTAAAGCTTCTGTTTCTATTTTCTTTCCTTTTTGGATGACTTGTCTTAATGGAGTATTAAGCCGGGCATAAGTTTCAAAGAACTTCACTTCAATTGCAGCATCTGTCCAACTTTTGAAGTCACTCAACTTGTAAGATGCTTGACTTTTCAAATAATGTTTCATGAAGTTGACATTGTCTGCTCTTGTAGGCAACTTTGCCTTATACCCAAACTTTTGCCTTTCTTTAATGCTATGCATCAAGTCATTCCAAGTAGGAGCTTTATTTTTCCTCAAAATGAACTCCTTGAGCTTCTCTGACTTTTCATCTTCATTGAACTTAGTATCTTTAAGAAGCATCACAGCATGTGCTTTTATAATTAAGTCAGAGTCCAATAAGTAATGAAGTTGCTCATTGAATTCTTCTGGATTAAAATCTGCAGTTCTGGTTCTATCCATGAACCCAGCTATGTCCCTTTTGATCAGCAGACATTTTCCTTGCTAGCTCTTCATCTTGAGCTATCTGAGCTAGTCTAGCTTGAGCAGCAGCTAATTCCTGTTCATGCATCCTTCTAGCTATCTCTGCATCATGCTCTGTCTCATTCACCATTGAGACCTTACCAGTAGAAATAAGTACATTAGCAGAAATAGAAACAGCTAAACTAGAAGTACCCAAAGAAAAACCCTCTGCACCTTGAAGAGGACCAGAAGAACCATCAGCAGAAATTCCAACTAGATGAGGAACAACAGGAACACCCTGACCAGCAGATTCAAAGAAATCACTACCAGTAGCATTGACAGAGCTACCAGCAGGAACATCCTCTGCACCAGGAATAACCTCTGCAGTAAAATCAGAACTACTAGCAGCATACAACTTGCTTAGTCTCCTCTTATTCTTTCTTGTAACCAATATTGGAGACTTGGGTGAATCTTGGGGCTGGACACTTGTTTTTGTTGCAGCTAATGATACATCAGGCAACACATGGAGTGCTTCCAATCCCTTAGCAGCTGAATCATCCTCTGAATCAGATATGACAACCTTTCTTTTTCTGTTCATTAATTGAGCTTCCAGAAGCTCAACTTTTCCTACCAATGTATGAATGGCCCCACCAAGAGAATCTCGAGTGTCTTTAAGATCCTTTTCCAATGCATCCACCCTCTGTCCAAAATTCTCTTTGGTGCCCTTCAGCTCAGCCTCTAATGCTTCAACTCTCTTCATATACCTGTCAAGTAACTTGGACATAGAGGTGAGAGCATCAAAATTCTCTGCTCCACTAGCAGGAATACCTGTGGTAGGAGGAGCTTCATTGAATCTGGGTGGAGAGGCAGTAAAGGCTCCACCAAAAGTGGTGTCATCATGACCAGGCTCCCTAGTGGGACTAGGTGTGGATAGCCTTGAAGATGAAGGGATGTCAATTGCAGGCTCAGCAATAGATGCAAGTTGGTCAACATCAGGTTCAACAGGAACATTAATAGAGGATGTGGTAGGTTTAGTAGATGGTGGTGGATGGGCATCAAAAGAAATAGATGCACTTGCACCAGCAGCATCTGATGACCCAACATCAGCAGGAATGGGTATATTTGTACCCGCAGCATCAACAGCTGCACCACCAGCAGCATCAGCTGCACCAGCAGGTTCAGCCTCCCCAGGCAACATTGCTGGTAATAAAGGTCGATGTACCCCCATAAATTTGGTCTGCATTGTGGCAAAAAGTTTGCCCGTGAGTCTATTCATTATAAAGGGTGTGTGGTCAGTGGTCTCAACTTCTAATATCATTTGTAAGAACCTAGGATACATTAGGAATTTATGTTTGTTATCCGTAATGTTCTTAACCATTTCCTCAAAAATGTACCTGGAAAAGTTATAAACTCTTCCATTAGAGAGGCAAATGATACCAGAGGAAAGAGAGCTAGAAAATTGATCCCAGCCTCCTGACTTGGGACTAAGGCATTGAAGCAAGGTGTGAATGAGGAATCGCCATTTAGGGCAAAATCTCTTTTTCCAAAAGGTACATGAGCCATCAGTTGCGTACCCAAGAGAAGCCAAACCCTAAAATATGTCATGCTCAGAAAAACCAAATAACCCATCCTCATCACCTAATTGAAGCTTAGTCCTTACAGAGGACTCAGTAATAGAATACTGCCTTCCATCAATAGTGGCCACAATCTCTTTGGGTGAACCCACATGAGATCGTACAAAATCGGTGGCCCAGAATTGCCTGACTAACGAGTCATAAATAATAGGAGGGCAATATGTGAGAGCGTACCGTAATTTAGACCGATTCATGAACTCAATCATTTGGTGGAACAACTCACTTCCTCTTGACTTTACCAAGTAAGCAACTTTATTGTGATCTCCTTTGAATTGTAGTCCGACCATGGTGAATGAGTAATTGACAAGTTGTTGAAGCGTAGAGCAATGAAATGGATTTATGAAAAGATGGTTATTTTAGGTGAGGGATGAGTGTTTTAAGTCGCGAAAACAGTTTCCCCAAATAAACAACTTAACTTCCAAAGAGCTCGTAGATGAATCTTTGACTAATTTTAAATTGAGTCAATTCCGAATATAAATCCCCAATTTCACCGCTACCAGCAGCAACGCAGAGTCAACCAGCAGGAATGGTTGGTCAAACCGCAGGAACAAAAGGGTGTTTGACCAAAAACTCTTAATTATGCATAATTAATTCATTCCTGTCGAGAATTAATTCCAAAAACCAACCCACCATTTAATAATCCAAGACCTCCATTGGGTCTATAAAAGGCATCACATTCATCCCCAAATTTATACAAGCCCTAATCCATATTCTTTACACCTAACAAAAACCATGAGTTCTTCAAAAACACCCATCATTGAAATATCATCCAATTCCTCCTCTTCCTCCGAAGGATGGGCCAGCTATTTTCCAAAAGATTATGCATCGACCAATAGAAGAAACAAGGGTAAAGCAAAGGTTAAGGAAGATTCCTCTGATGAACTTCCAACCCCTCCATCTTATGTGAACGATTCTTCGTCTTCTGATGATGAAGAGCAGACACATTCACTCCCAACCTCCATCTTGCTCACAAGGGAACTGGAGAAGGCTGTGGCTGCAATGGCTGCAACCGTCCAGTTGCCTCGACCTAAGCCAAGGAAACAAGTGCTAGGACTTCCTAGTCCTAGGGTGTGGGAGACATTTGGTGAAAGAGGTGTTCATAGGGCTTTGCCTGATTTTTTCCGAAAGGGAAATTGAAAAATGGAGTAGGTAGATAGGTTGATGTTTTGAGGCTTTTGTAATTTATATCTTGTAAAGCACTTTAGAAAATCAATGGAAGATTATTTTGTTTTCAATCAACAAAGTGAACATATGACCTGCAAAACAACAGTTAATATCTAAAACTAGACTAAACCTGCAAAACAAAGTTAGTGTTCATACAACAAATAAATAAGATTGTTAGTAAATACACAAATAACAAGCATAAGCCTACCCTTAGGCTTATGCCTCCCCTCAAACACAACAAAAGAGGTTACAACAACAAAAACTAACCCAAAAACTACATAAAACAACTCAAGCCATTACTTACTTGTCCCTGCCAAGGAAACTGTTAATACAAATATCGTCCCAAAAACGTTATTTATATTTTACGATCTTTGCTTAGTTTTGTTAATGACAATTACAAAGTATATCTTTAAGCAAATTATAAATACTAGCTAAAGTCTCTTTAGAACACATTTTACATTTCACAAGTTTACTTGGAAATACATTTTATACATATACATGTTTATTTCCTTAAAAGGAAACTTTATTTCTTAAATGATACAATGAAATCATGGCATGCATCATACATGTAATCTTGGTAAGATCTTATAATATCTTAGATAGATCTTCAAGTAAGATAGTTGACATTAGATGATCTTGATATGACAACACAAAGATATGAAGAGATTGGAGAGATTTGGAAAATCTCTTAGCTGTCTTACCTCTGGCAAGTCCACGGATCCTTTCAACATAAAGGACGGATCCCTTTTAAGGGATCCGCCGAGTGTTTCTCAGCTTGCCTATAAATAGCAAGCTGATCACTTGGCCTGATCATCACTTAGAAAGTAGAAAACATACATACTCATTCATATTACTAACATCATTTATTCATATCATTTGATCTATCTTTTGTAGCAAAGAAGAACAAGCAAAAGAACTTCAACAAAACATACTGTTGCAAGTTGTAGTAGTTGGTGTCTGTGTGATCTCTGTGTAATTCACACATCATTATTTGTATCATTTATCTCAGTGAGTGTGGTTAGTGTTTTAGTCCTTAAAACACAAAGAGTGTAGGGAGTGGTTGTACCCTTGTGAAAGAACTCGACATTTAGCTTAGTGTCGGTAAGTGTATAGGCGACGTTGGGTTAGTTCTGCCCTGAAGTAGAACTCGGTGTTTAGCTTAGTACCGGAAAAGGAAGTAAGCAACGTGTAAAGGTTTTCTCCACCTAGAAGAGAGTTTGTTTCTTAATGAAGAATAACTCTCGAGTTAAAGGCTCGGGGAAGTGGAGTAGGGCAAGGAAAAGAGTCCTTGTAGCCGAACCACTATAATCATCCGTGTTATGTGGTTTGATCATTCCTCTCTTTTCCTTTCAGATATATTGTTTGATTATCTTTATGTGCATAAGTTTAATTGAATTCACATAACAAACAAAACGGTTTAAATTAATTTTAAACGGTAAAACTATTCAACCCCCCCCCCTTCTAGTTTTCCACAATTGGCATCAAGAGCCACGCTACTTAAGATTTTTAAAATATACTGTATTTTAAAACTTAAAACGACCCATGGATTTTGAAAACTTTAAAGAAGAAAAATCTATGCAAGAACCGCCACTATTTAAACAAAACAATTTTACATTTTGGGAAAACCGTTTTGGGATCTATGTGAAATCAAAGAATCGTAGGGATTACTCTAACTGCAGGAATTCTAGTCATTTAGTAGAAGAATGTTCAAAGCCTTCAAAGAACAAATCCACTAGTAGAACTTGGAATGAAAAAGACGACGACAAGCCAATAAACAACAAGGTTGCTCCTATGACTAATGAGGTACAATCTGATTCATACACTTTCATTAATGATAACATGTCAGATATAGAATATAATAAATTATATAAAATCATTCCTAAAATCATAAGCAATTATAAGATCTTAAAAAACAGAAAGGAACTCTTAGAAAATGAAATTCATCGGTTAAAAGAAAAGATCATAGGATTAGAAATAGACAATGGTATTAGAACATGCTTATCATGTCAGAAACTAAAACACGAAATAGAAACAGTAATATTCACACAGAAAGATTTTATCAAACACAACAAGAGATTTGATAAACATCTAAACAATGTAGATGACATACTGAGGTTACTAAAAATACCTCATGGTAGTTTCAAACCAGATTTTATGAAAAATGGTTGCTTAAGTGATTTTCAGAATCAAACTACACCAACTGAATCAATGACCCACGGATCCCACGGATCCAAACATTTGGATCCGCGTGAGATAACCAAAGGATCCGTAGGTAAAAGTCAAAACTTAAAAAGTACTAAACCTATTAAGTTATCTAGAGAACCTAACAATAATACAATTAGAAGAAAAGATAAGAATGAAGTTAAAACGACAGTAGACACTCCAGTAAGTAAAGAAACAATGTTTAGTGAACAAATTCCATTTGATTACCTCCAAGATATTAGTGAACCATGGTAATATTGTGATTAAACCAAATGAACCCATGAGATGTTGGGGATCTTATACTTGAGCTTTCATTTGGTACGCTTGAAAGAAAGGATTATGGATTTATGGAACTCCAAGATACATTGTTGAAAACAAATGTATCTTCTTAATCCACAAAGTGTTCAACGGAGATTACATAGCATTCTTAGAAACTATCATTGTAAAAAGGTACGTTTCCTCTTGACTTCTCATGATGATTGCTCTCATAGATAATTCAGATTCATACTCACTAAGTATAAGTTATTGGGTACCGTGATTAGTATCACATCCTTTCTGATGATAGAAATAAAGCATTTAAGTTGGCATAATAAGTAGGAAAAGAATTTTAAACCTCTATGACATAAAACACCTAAAGACAAGTAGTGTCTCATCTTCTTGGAATATATCTCAACTATATAACATCAACTCTTAGGTAAAAGTTCAATAAATCTATTAGGATTCTAACCAAGCTGAGATATAACCAACACCTTTGTGAGTAATTAGATATGTTGTCACTTCCATGAATATTATAAATTAAGTTCTGACTTAACTCTAGGATTCCTCAAAATACTTAGAAAGAAGTTAATCTATTTTAGAATTATCTCATCTCTTCAACCCTAATCATAAAAAGGTACATTTCTCAGGAATTTATGAAAATGTAAGGCTTTCATCATTCTCAAAAGTCAAAAGAGTTGTTGAACTCAACATTTAACAAAGGTCCTCCTCTTCCTAAAAGACATCATCTTTGGTAAATAATGACTTTTGAAAATCACTCACCAAGGATAAAGTTAGTAAATTCATAAGATGACCCTAAACACAGAAATGCATTAGATAGAATACTCTTTCCTATAGCTAGTATTCAAAATATGATATAGTCAACACTTTCAAAATGATTCCTACTTAAAACCACCAAACAAATTAAGAGACATTTACGATATCCCAAAGAATCAGGTGTAAAAACCATATTTAACTCTGTAATTAGAGATATAGAAGTGTGTACTAATGTGAGACATTGTATCACATCATAATTTACTAAGAAACAAACAGTCCTTGCTACTTTACAGCAAAGTGTGGAGAAAACTCTCGTGGTCTATGATATTGACCCCTATAAACCTTTTCCTGTGTTGCAATTGCAAACCATTCATCCCAGCAAAAGTTTTGCTTTCCATCATCATCTCTGTATTATACATTGCTTAGATGAGTAAATAGCCCGAGGTGAGAAAAGTTTCTCAAATGATAAATAAACCTCTCACAAATACCTCAAGTAAGAACCTTACTTCTATCTATGGTTTACTGAAACCTAGAAAGTAGTTAAAACATTTGTTAGAATCTTGTTCAAACCAAAAACGGAGATAAGCAAACACATTTTCTGATCTTGCGGATCCCTTCGATAACAAGGGCGGAACCCTTTTTCGGGATTCGCTGGATCCGCAGACTACTGAGAAAAATTCCCAAATAAACAAACACTCCTTATTTCTCAGTACACTAATTAACCTACTAATTGTCGACTCCCATCTCTTTAAACTAAAAAATTAGACTTCTCTCCACAATCAACTCGTGCTTAATTGATCAATCTGTAAGTATTCTAATTCATTCTAATTCCTTATCAATGTCTAGGATTCCTAATTAGTTACACCAAAATTAGAATCATATATTGGTCAAATCATGAAGCATTTCAAAAATACATTGAATCAGTTTTTTGATTAAAAACACTCCATTGAAATACTTCTCAAAACACCTCTCAATCATTGTTCATACAAAATAAAATAAAAAAACGTTATGTTTTAAAACATCTTGTTGGATATTTTTACAAAAAGCATTTGAGTTATCTCGCAAAAACTTGCTTTAAAGAAGTCGAGATAATCGCACCTTCACATTTAGGATATTTCTAACTAAAATTATAACATTCATGTCTAAGTGAATCATGCCTCCCGCAACTAATTATGATCACAAAAAGACTACCAAGTATCTACCCAAACATCATCAAACCAAAGGTCTAACTGATGCTCAGGTCAAGATTTTTAAAACACTAGAAAACCGTTATGTTCATGAAGGTAGAACTATAGACTCATCATTCTTAGAAGAAACTAACATTCGTGAACAACTGGCCTTCATCCACTTTGATTCACTCCTAGACATAGATGAGCCTATCGTTCCTAGGTTCATTCTTGAGTTTTATGCTTCAGTAAAACTTAGTACTGATGACTTAGGATTGCTAAACATTCACTTCAAAATAAACCAAAATCAATTCAGTTTTCCTTTAGCTCACTTCGCAGAAGTCTTAGGTGTTCCTAGTCAAGGAACTTGTTTCTACTCAGACAAATGGCCCTTATCCATTCTTGAGTCTAACCTTGGTCGTGAATTCCCATACGACACTCCACTCACTCCCAAAGAAATTATCCGTGATCACCTCTTCAAACCTAGAACCAACCCGTCTAAGAAACTCCGTGGCAAACAAGTAAATCTAGATCCATTTGCTATGGAACTTAATGAACTCAAACCTGAATTTAAGAAACTAGAAGAAATTCTTAGGGCAAATGTTATTAGCATTGTTGGAAACAAAGATCATGTGAATGCAAGCTTATGTTACATGCTCTACTGTGTGTCAACCCATTAACAATTCAATTTGGCTTACTACATCGCCAAAAGAATGGTTGACATACCTATCTTAGGAAAAACCGCAATGCCATATGGAATGCTCCTCACCCGTCTATTCAAAGCTTCAGTTCCCATCCCTCCAAACTCAGTTGGTTTTCTTCCAGACTACACTGAAATCCAACATACTTTCGTTCCACTTAGTGAAATGAGAGTAACAGTTGGGAAAGGAAAACGTGCCTATATTTCATCTTCATCTTCATCATCATCGGCTAGCGATGAAGATGGTTTACCTAACTCCAAGATCCCTCCACTCGATTACTTACGCCAACTTCCTTCCATTAATAATGAGTCTGAGGAACATCGACAAAGAAAGGGAATTTTGAAGAATGTAGGACGATGGATGATGAAACTTCGCAAGGATCAGAAGAAAATACTCAAAATGTTAAGAGATAAGTAAGATAGTGGAGCTTTTGGGACTAATCTTTATTAGACAATGTTTTGTTAGACATATGTATTTCTTATTATGGTAGTACTTGATGTCAACTAACTCTTATTTGCAGGTCGATAACATTTAATGTTATCAATTTTCCGAGAATAAGCTACTAATTGGCTTAACTCAATTTTAAGTAAGTTATGATGAACGGATTTATCCATATGCAAATGTATGTTAGAATATACATATTTAGCATGTTTATAGTACATATTAGCTAATTAATATATTCTAGGAGTATTTTCAAGTCTTCTTCGAGAAACGCGAAATTTGCATTGCTCTCTGTTTGTTTTAGGATATTTGTTCGACGGATCTGGCGGATCCCTAAAATTGGATCCGCCTAGTGTTTATGTTCGATCCGCCAATCTTAAACCTGCGGATCAGACGGATTCAAAAGTTTTGGATCCACATGCCTTGGCAATTGGATCCGCAGGAATACATAATAATCGGTTTCACAAAATCCAAACTCATTCCAATACTTAGAGTGTTGTTTAAACATCTTAGGAAAATCCACCTCCCACCAAAATTTGAATATCTTGTCCTACTCATAACTCACAGACTCTCTCTCGAAAACAGTGAATCAATCACATTTCTCACTTTTGAGTCATCATTCTGCATACCTTCATGTCAACTCCATTCCTATGGATTGACTTTGTCAATTAGGACAAATTACTTTTTCTTGTTCCAAGTCCTTGAAATTTACAAACCATTAATCCAAACACCAATTTCCATAAAAATAGGAAGTACATATTAGAACCTTGAGATAATCATAACAAACACCAACATCATCTTCTTTGCACACCAATCCTATAAACTTCACAAATCTCATATGTCTAGATCATACAGACAAACCGCTAGAATTAGTGTTAGACCTTACTGGCTCATCAATCCAGTTCCAAACTTAGGCTCACCAATCACATTAACTACTACCACTACAACTTCTATCATGCCTTCATCTCTGAACTCACCATCACCAATCATAATTCCACTAGGTACAACATCATTACCCACGTATAGTACACCGTCACCTATAACTACACCAATAGCTTCTTCACCATCACCTTCACAATCTGAAGGAAGAAAATCATCATCACCACCAAATTCACCCAATCTTCAACCACATGATTTACTCACCACACTTCAAAGCATTGATGATTCAATGTGGCTTAATCAAACAAACACTCAAGAAAATGAAGAACATGACACTAACCCTTGTGACACCAAGGATTTAGAAACTTTGTGGCTAGATTCTATCATTTCTCCATCAACACCAACAAATTCCACTTCATAAAAGCTGTTAGCTTTTCTTAAGTATCATCTAAGTGTACTTCATAAAATTATTCTATGATTTCTTCAATCTATTTTCTAATGTAACTTCAAGTTTGAGATGCTTGTCACAAACAAATTTTCAATGAATAAAAGTTATATTTCAATGTTTGTTGGTGATCAAATATTTGTAGTACGGATCTAGCGGATCCCTCATTTTGGATCCACCATGTGTTATCGTTGGTTCCGCCAACCTTCATCCTGCGGATCAGGCGGATCCCAATTTAAGGATCCGCACGTGTTATCATTTGGATCCGCAGGTATAACAGTCAAATTCTTAAAACTTTTCGTCTCATCCCGATTCTTTGACTTTAGTTTCTAGTGTCCTTTAGAATAGGTTCATTGATCACTATAAATCTTAAGAATGAATTAGAAACCCTTAGAAACATAAGAACAAAATTTCTCACCAAAATTTGATCTTAGGAAGTAAGTGACCTTTCTGTTACAAGTAAGGAACCCTTTTTAGGGATCCTTCAAATCCGTGAGTACATCACATCACAGGATTTTCCACTATCCCTTTGCAATTACTGCATATCTTCCTCCTCTTACTCAACATAAGTTCTATGGATTGATTTATGTGATGTGACTTGCACAAATCTTTGTTCCAAATCATTCAGAACCAACATTCTCTATTGGATACACATCAAATCTAAACTCATATACCTTCTACCTATAAATTAGTATTTTAGAATCATCACTTCACACAACAACCATTTCCTCTCCTGTACATCTTAGCTATCATACTTTACCATGACCAAGTCAAACAACTCTTCCATCTCTAGACCTCCAAGAAGAACAGCCCACATTAGTGTTAAACCATGTTGCTTTGTCAACTTGGCAAACTCATCATCTGAGGAAAATTCTCCTCTCAATATATCATCACCCATTGCTAGTGAAAATTTCCTCACACTATCAACACCAACATCATCAAATATGGTCATACAAACTCCTCCTCTAACAATCACACCCATAGCAACCACACCATCACCCACTCCATCACAGACTGTCAAATCTCCATCACCCCCAAAATCACCCAGATTGCAACCTATGGAGCTATTTAGGACTCCACCTACATCACCACCATGACTTGGAGGATCTCCCACCAAGATCAACCAATCCTCCACCCATAACCTTTGAAAATCAACAACCTATGCTTTTTCATCCGATGTTTACGAATATCCATGGCCCTTTATACCATGATGCACAATCATCCCAACCTCAACTACAACCTCTATCACCCACATCCACTCTAGTTGCCATAGACGAGGCAATGTGGATCAATTTGCCTCAAACATACGAGGAGATTAGTGAAGAAACTAACCATCTCTATACTCTCTTGGGTATAGTAGATCACCGCCTCAATGAAGCTATAAACCTCCAAAACATTCTCATGAACTCCCTCCAAACACCACCACCACCTCAACAAAATGAGCCTACTTTTTCACCCGGTTTTTCTCGCCATGATTACAACATGTGTGAAAGAACCACTCACATAGCTCAAAGGACAAACATTTTGGTGCACGAGCTCCAAAATGAAATGAGGTTCATATTGAACCACATTCTTGAGCGTCTAAACGCCATCTCTCATTCTCCTCAATAGGAGTATTCTAGTCTCATTATATAGGACCTTTTTAAATTTTAGGATGTATGTTTCTTTTTCATGTAGTATCATATTATGGTTGTGACCTTTGTCACACAATTTTCAATTAATGAATGTGATGTTTTTATGATTATAAGTGATCAACATAGCATATTCTCATTATTTAGGTGACTAACATTTTAGTTATTTGGAACCTACATTATAGTTTACTCATGTCTTCAGGTACAAAATTTTGATCAGACACTACATTTTGACTTTTTCAAGTCAACTAGATTAAAAGTCCTATTTGAATGACCATCTCATATGCATTATGCTTCTCCATTGAAGCTACTCACAACTAACATTATTTTTGTGTAGCATCTCATACCCTTCAAATGTATACGTTGGGACTCTTATAATGGCGAGTATACACCGAGGGGGAGCATATCATATTCTAACCATTTGTTTTGAAGGATCATGCATCATTACCTTGTTACTCCATTTAGGGGGAGTATCAAACAAGGGGGAGCTCTTTAAGTTCTCAAAATCGCATTCCACTATGCAACTCTTCTTTTTGTTTCGACAAAAAGGGGGAGAAAGGATTAAGTTTGCATAACTGTGAATCATCACAGTACATATACCTTTTTGCATAAAAATAGTTTTTAAACTCAAATAGAACAAACTTAATCTATATTTTAAAGAACTCATGCTATACTTATTCTTTTGCTCAAAAATATACTTTATGTTTTGTCATCAACAAAAAGGGGGAGATTGTTAATACAAATATCGTCCCAAAAACGTTATTTATATTTTACGATCTTTGCTTAGTTTTGTTAATGGCAATTACAAAGTATATCTTTAAGCAAATTATAAATACTAGCTAAAGTCTCTTTAGAACACATTTTACATTTCACAAGTTTACTTGGAAATACATTTTATACATATACATGTTTATTTCCTTAAAAGGAAACTTTATTTCTTAAATGATACCATGACATCATGGCATGCATCATACATGTAATCTTGGTAAGATCTTATAATATCTTAGATAGATCTTCAAGTAAGATAGTTGACATTGGATGATCTTGATATGACAACACAAAGATATGAAGAGATTGGAGAGATTTGGAAAATCTCTTAGCTGTCTTACCTCTGGCAAGTCCACGGATCCTTTCAACATAAAGGACGGATCCCTTTTAAGGGATCCGCCGAGTGTTTCTCAGCTTGCCTATAAATAGCAAGCTGATCACTTGGCCTGATCATCACTTAGAAAGTAGAAAACATATATACTCATTCATATTACTAACATCATTTATTCATATCATTTGATCTATCTTTTGTAGCAAAGAAGATCAAGCAAAAGAACTTCAACAAAACATACTGTTGCAAGTTGTAGTAGTTAGTGTCTGTGTGATCTTTGTGTAATTCACACATCATTATTTGTATCATTTATCTCAGTGAGTGTGGTTAGTGTTTTAGTCCTCAAAACACAAAGAGTGTAGGGAGTGGTTGTACCCTTGTGAAAGAACTCGACATTTAGCTTAGTGTCGGTAAGTGTATAGGCGACGTTGGGTTAGTTCTGCCCTGAAGTAGAACTCGGTGTTTAGCTTAGTTTTCTCCACCTAGAAGAGAGTTTGTTTCTTAGTGAAGAATAACTCTCGAGTTAAAGGCTAGGGGAAGTGGAGTAGGGCAAGGAAAAGAGTCCTTGTAGCCGAACCACTATAATCATCCTTGTTATGTGGTTTGATCATTCCTCTCTTTTCCTTTCAGATATATTGTTTGATTATCTCTATGTGCATAAGTTTAATTGAATTCACATAACAAACAAAACAGTTTAAATTAATTTTAAACGGTAAAACTATTCAACCCCCCCCTTCTAGTTTTCCACAGAAACCATGGTGAGTAAGCCATTCCCCCCATAAACATTTGGTCATAATAAGCAGGCCTATAATTCTTTTGAAAGAAAGAACTTGTAGGTCTGTTTAATGGTCTACCAGCATTCCTTTTCCAATTTGCAGAGTTAGTTCTACCAGCAGGAATGGCTGCAGGTCTAAAAGGCCTACCAACAGCAATAGGTGCTGGTCGTTTTGCATTACCAGCAGGAAATGACGTTGCTTTAGGCACAAATGGGGGTATACTCTCAACATTGTTCCACACAGGTCTTGTCTGTCTTTGACTGGCACAAACTCCCATTTTATTCTCATAGAAATCACAGTCTTTAATGAGGTGAGAAAGACTACCACATACAAAACAAGATTTCTTCTTAAAAGACTTATTCTTCACATGACTTCTTTGATGATAAACAGTATTATTAGTTTCAACATTAGGAACCAAATTGTTTTTATCAGAACCCTGAGAGTTGTTTTCAAATGAATCAGTTTTGACAATAGGTTCAGCTGCAACTCTTGAGTATGAGTCATGTGACTTGGGTGTTACAGACTTTTCACTTGAACCACATGAGGTATAGTCTGTGAACTTGGATTCAGAGGACCTGGTACTTGCAGAACAAGAGAAAAAGTCATCAGAATCAGATAAGTCCTTTGACTTTTTCCCATAGGACCTGTGTGATTCATCTAAGTCTATGTCAAGGTCAGAGTGGATAGGGACATGTTTAAACACTCCTCTTATAGGTGGAGGAACAACATACATCTCTCCTTCTTTTACATACTTTACAGGAATTTGATAGTCTACAGGTTCAGGGTCAAAAGTACTATACTCATTTGGGTCATAAACTTGATCTGGTCCTATGTAATCTCCATACCCTAAACCAAGTTTGGTTTTTACAGACATAGAACTATCAATTAACTTGTGTAAGTTTTTAGATGTTTCTTTCCATTTATCAAACCTACCCAAGGTATTGTCTAGCTTAGTCTGCACTTCCTGTTTTTCTGAAATCACCTTAGCATGTTCTCTCTCAGAATGTTTTAAATCATAAGTAGTATTTAACAAATCTCTTTCTAAGACCCTGATTTTTTCTTCATATGCAATCTGATTATGTTGGTACCACACGTTTTGCTTTTCTAAAGTTTTAACAGCCTTTTCATAAGCTTGAACTTTAACAAACAATTCTTTATATTGTGGCTCTATGTCATCAAACTCTTTCTTAAGGTTAGAATACATTTCATGACAACCAAAAGGACACTTTTGTACCTGAGATGAACATCCCATCAAGGCAAACTCTTCCACATCATCCTTTGCTTCATTAACCGTACTGTGAGTTTGATTGACACATTCTTCATCAGATTTAGCATGTCCTGTCCAGTCTCTTCTCGAGTCAAAAGGTAGCAAGGTTCTAATCTTCATGGCAAATGTTTCATATTCATATGTTCTTGATGAAGCCATTGAATAAAGGTCTAAGAGATCAGTTAGAAAAGTTTTCTTCTTCGACAGAGATCCTCACCAGTCTCTGATACCACTTGTTGAAGATCGTTCCTCCTCGATAGATCTTGAGCTTTTATGGATCGGTAGAATGCCTATGTAATCACAAGCACGATACAAGAGAACCTCTGTATATAAACTAAAGAAAGAAGAAGAAATAACTAATGAACTTTGATCCTCTATGGATCTTTTATTAACTTTTTCTATTGGAATTCAATCCAAAACTCTAAGTCGTATGTTTCTTTTATAGGACAAGAAACCCTACTACGACTTCTATGAAAACGTGTGAAGAGATATACACAAATCTCTTCCTAGAATAAATCTAACAAACATACTAAAAATACGCTATGACCAGCAGCAATGAACACTGCCAGCAGAAACGAATCAAAGCTACCAGCAAGAACCATGACCAGCAGCAACTAATACTACCAGCAGGAACCGCTTTATACTAACAGAAACAATGAACTATTACATAAATTATAAAATTCCTAACATATGTCGATTGAAGAAGTCGATCTATGGGCTTAAACAGTCTCCACAGGCTTGGTTTAGGAGGTTCACCATTGTTATGAAAAAATATGGTTTTAAACAAAGCAACTCTGACCATACCATATTCTTAGAAAGTGATAACACTCAAATCTAACATGTTTTTATAGCGTTATTCTTATGATTATGCACGTTATTTGGTTGTATTTATGAACATTTTACGCTTAAAAGGTGCAAAAGATGTGTTTAGGTTCAGGTACAACTATGTCGAAGGAAATAGAGAAAAAGATGAAGAAAAGTCGACAAAATCAAGTAAATATGCACGAAGTGAAGTTTTCCGTTCAAGACAAAGATTCATGCTATGATTATGTTCAAGTTCAAGAGAAAGATGTGGAAATGAAGTCAAGAAATAGTGCCAAGAAGTGTGTTTAAAGTGGGAATTATATGCTAGCTTGGAGTTGAAAGTTATGTGTAAGACTTGGTCTAAACCCAAGGTTTCAGTTTCCAGACCCAAGGTTTGCATTAGGGGAGCTCATACCGGAGGTATGGAATTCATACCTGAGGATTAGCTCATACCCAGGGTTTACATTTTCATACCCGAGGTATGCAGAAAAATTGACATGAAGAGTTGCATTAACTCTCCACTTTAAGCACCATAAAGACCAAGGCCGGCCAACTACTTCCATTAACTCAATTTCCTGCATCTTAATGACACTTTGTGGACAAGAAATATGCTTGGTCGCCAAGGATTCTTCAACTACAAATAAGAGTGTTTGGTTAAGTGTTTGGAGATCCAAAAATCCTAAAATTTTTCCTAATATCAAAAAGTTACCCATCTTTTTACCAATAATCTCTCATCAAATTGTCATACCTTTACAACCACTTGGAGGATTCTCTCCTACCACTCCCCACCATTTCTAGAGGTGTTGGGGAGTTGGTTTGGTCTTCATTAGCATGACATATAACTTGATCATTCCTACACCATAAGGTTTGATCATAGTTCACACCGAATAAATCCCATATACATCTCCAACAATCCTTATTACCAAACGCCCCTAAGTCACATACTCACAACATGGGTCGATTTCAAGGAAGTTTTGGGATGGATGATTTGTATTTTGGTAGTTTCTTTTGGTTGTAATCACATGGTTGGAATTGTAGCACTCGATGCCTTGACTCTAATGTTTGGTATTGTTTCTATTTAAATTCAATCATATTATGTCTTTGCTTATGTTGATTGTGAGAATTCCTTTGTGTGTTGTGTTACTTGTTTGATTACTATTATCTCTTTATGATTGTTTGAGGAATTATATATACTTTCGTGTGAATGATTGACTTAATAGTTGGTTAGAGAAAGTGATTGTTCTCATAAGTTTGTTTAAATGTAATTCGTATTCTAAAACTTGTTGATTAAACATTGTTGGATTTAAAGGTTGAAAAGATTTCTAATATTGTTTGATTCCAAGAAGTTGATGGCCACAATGGATTGGTATTTTATAATTGACAACTATGAGTATTCAAGTTTTTATATGAATTTGGAAATATTTAATCATGAGATTGGGTCGAAAGAACTCATAAGAACTAATGAAACTAATCGTCTTTTTCATACATTTAATCATACAACGAGCTAGCGTAATGGGTTGATGGATAGGCCGAAAGGACTCACCCGTGAAACTAGTAGAAACATGGATTTCCTTGATATTACCCATTGACTATAAATCCTTGTGAATATTGATATGTGCCTTCTATGTTTCACCAAATCCTTGTGAATATTGATATGTGCCTTCTATGTTTCACCAAAACATGTTCAACATTCCACCACGATTGTTTATTATTCCTAAACAAGTGTTTGTGTTCTTGTATCATGCTTTTATAATTACTTTTCTTGTTGGTTTGACCCGTGACAATCATAACCATCACCTTGCTATTTGCTTAAACAATCAAACAACATTTGAGTACAACCAAGTCTCTTGGGACGACCTTGACTTACTAATCCTTTTACTACAACGGACGAGTATACTTGCTCGTATGTGTTCCTAGCTAGCTGGTAAGTCTTGTTTTATAAATTTAAAACCCGTTGCTAAAGTACATCAAGTTTTTATAGCTTGTTGGAACGCATCAGAAAGAAGGGGGACCCTTGTGACCTGTTTAATTATTTATGTTGATGATATGATAATTACAGGGTATGATCATGAGGAAATGTCACGATTAAAGGAGAATTTGTTTACAGAGTTTGAAATGAAAGACTTGGGAAGGCTCAGGTATTTTCTTGGAATTGAAGTCCTAAGATCCAAACGGGGAATATTTATTTGTCAGAAAAAATATATCCTTGATTTATTAGCAGAAACAGGAATGCTTGATTGTAAACCAGTTGACACTCCAATGGTTGTAAATCATCGGTTGCACATGGAGAAAGGAGCAAAATTGGCCGATAAAGAACAATATCAACGAATGATGGGAAAATTAATATGTCTTTCTCATACTCCTCCAGATATAGCATATGCAGTTGGAGTGGTTAGTCAATTTATGCATCAACCTCAAGTAAGTCACATGAAGGCAGTGAGGAGGATTGTGAGGTATCTCAAGGGTACAACTGGGCATGGCATCTTATTTAGAACAAACAAGCATTTGGAGATTCAGGGATATATAGATGCTGACTGGGCAGGAAGTAAAGATAACCGGAGATCAACATCAGGATACTTCACTATGGTAGGTGGAAAACTTGTCACTTGGAGAAGCAAGAAACAAAAGGTGGTTGCTCTCTCAAGTGTTGAGGCTGAATTTCGAGGGATCACTCGAGGTGTGGCGAAAATTTTGTGGATACAAAAACTTCTAATTGAGGTTGGTTTTCCTCCTGATAGAACCATTAAACTTATGTGTGATAATAAAGCAGCCATTCAAATTTCAGAAAACCCTGTGCAATATGATCGAACAAAACATGTTGAAGTGGATAGACACTTTATCAAAGAGAAAATAGAGGCAGGCATAGTTGAACTTCCATTTATTTCATCCGAAGAACAACTAGCAGATATTCTAACAACCAGCCCAATTTAACTGAAGAACAACCAGCCGGACACCGGTCGAACTATGCCTGCCTCTATTTTCTATAACACAACCCTTTACCAAGCATTTACATTACACATTAAATATAGTGATCTCGTAATAGAATTACCTGCCCAATTTAACTAAAGAGATCGTTGTACCCGTTTACTTAGTTATCAATTATGTATTAGTTAACACTTAAATAATATGACTACTAGCAAAGGTTTATACAATTACATATTCAACAGTTAAGCACAATAATTCTTTTTCAACATTTAACTCTTTATTGATATATATTAAAGAATTATACCCAAGTGTTTGCGGAAAAAACACTTGAGATTGAATGATAATGTAAGTGTGGTGAAAACCAAAGTTATTGTGTTTAAGTAAGAACTATGCTAAACAAATAGATATAAAATCTATGACTTAGTTCTATTTGTAGAAGGAAGAAAGTGCTCTTGAAATTGTTAGAAAACTGTTTGTACTTTTTACCAACTATAGTACTCGTTGACTTTTGATAAGTGCCTTTGAACTTATTTTCCCAAAGAGTTTCCCGCCCATTTATCAGAGTCTTGATTACACATTAGAGACATTTGAGTCTTTAGATTGTCTTCAGCTTTTGAGGAGATCTTTCAGGAAGCCAGTGTATTATTGTCATCACACACTGACTCCATCATCCTGATCTTGGTCCTTACCTTCACTCTATGAGTTCCACCACAGGTTGTGATGAATCATCTTCTTCAGACTCTGAAGGATTTCTTGAGGATGACTCCCTGATGTATTACAAGACATCAGGGACTTGTATTCACTTAGGTTGTTTTTCATTCAAATCTATACTAAGGGACATTGGGCATTGAATTGGCCCAACAGAGATGATAGTGGATGAGCATGTGCATCTTCAAGGAGCCTATAGTTCTTCCCATTGTAGAGGTGTTACCTAGCCACCCTCCATACATGTTGAAATTTCATTCACCCTACGACCAATATATGCTTTTAACAAAATAACTTGTACTGTAATCACGCATCCCTTACCGCCATCAATATTTATCTTTTTTAGTTTGGAAATTCTAGTAGGCACCAACTCCTTTTCCTCTACCCATAGCGACTTTAGACGTATTTGGACATATTTATTCTTAGAGTAAATTGCATTTTTGGTCCTGTGGTTTGGCCAAATTGCATGTTTAGTCCCTATCTTTTTGAAAATGCAGCAAACGCCCCTATTTTGAACGTTGGATTGCAAATACAGTCCCCCTAATCGATGTGAATTAACCAAATTACCCGTCTCTTCTTCCTTTTCTATCAAGGGTAATTTGGTCATTTCACATCGATCAAGGACTGTATTTGCAATCCAAAGTTCAAAATAGGGACGTTTGTTGCACTTTAAAAAAAATAGAGACCAAACATGCAATTTGGCCAAACCATAGGGACCAAAAATGCAATTTACTCTTTATCTCAGAAACTAAAGTGTGTATTTGGACATATTGGTAGTATTTCGACATATTGTTACCTTTTAGGAAGGAAATAACATAATTGTAGCCCATTCACCTTGTCTATAATTTCATTCCATAATTTCACCCACCTACCTCTTAAACCCTTGTTCCTTTAAAATGAGAATTCCACATTAAAAAACAAACAAACAAACAATCACTAAAAAATGGCACATGCAGACAACAATATTAGCAGCTTGTTCATCGACACAAATCTCGACACCCATTTTGTTATATTCCGATTAGCACCGCGCACTGCGGCGAGCTTCATTGACCATCAACCTTTAAACTCTCAAACTTCCAGCATCTTCTTCCTTAGACACCCTCAACACACCAAGGATCCTAAAACCAAGAATCGAACCAGTGATGTTCTCAAGCTCCCTCATCAACAACGCCCTTGGATTCATCCGTGCCCTCTATCTCAGAACACAACTTCTGAACATCACAAGCATCAGCCAAAGCAGCATTGCGCTCTCTCTCAAAGTGAACCAACGTTAGCCTCTCCATGCGTTTAGATGGTGCCTCTTCCGCCAACCTTTCCAACAAAACAAAACGACCAACTATTGCCTTTCTTACCTTTTAGTTATCCTTTTTAAGGGGAATTGCATATTTATCCTTCTAAAAACTATATATTGCATATAAAATTATATATATATATACTCCCTTATATATATATATATATATATATATATATATATATATATATTAATAATTTATATATATATATAATTATATATATCCTTCGCGATGGAAATTCCCTTCATACTGGTTCTAAGCCTACCTTTTCTTTTCTTACTCGCTGACAACCTTGCTTACTTTGAACTTTTTCTTAAGCTTGGCAGACTAGCTCCTAACTTCCTTGATAACCTGGGTCTACTGGTCTGACATCTCTCCTAGAATTGGATCCGATCCTAGCCTAGCTTCGTTACGCGAGAAGGTGTAGGTGCTGCTCGATCGAGCCAAGTAGTCCCTTTCTGTACGGAGTCTTGTCCTAAAGTCCCACGCATGCCTGCTCTTCGTATATAGAGACACGATTCTTGGCATCCTGCCTTTAAAGAGGCGCTTCGATAGACGATCAGTTATCATCTAGTTCGACCTGTCCAATGACTAGTAGACAGAGCCTCTGGATATATATATATATATAATAATAATATATATATATATATATATAATATATATATATATATATATATATTATATATATATACTCCCTTATAAAACACCAATATCCCCAACCAAAATCCAAACCTCCCTTTTAAGATTCAGACACCCGAACCAACATCCGGACCTAAATTTACAAAAACCAAACCAACATCCAACCCTAAAAAACCCCAAACCAACAAAAAGGCATACCACTATACAAACAAATACTTTCACCTTCACCATTTACTTCCATTATAATTCTCTCACCACCAACTAAAACACACACTCCCACAAAAACTTTCCCACCTCAACCAAAATAAACTCCTACAAAAACACTCCTATATCTATCTCAAAGAGCAATCGGTGTGGCTCACCGTGAGGTTCGTCGTGCTGACCTGGAAGGCTCGTCCACCCTCGCCGTGACACCGCCCTACCTCGCTACGGCTCACCGTGAGGCACCTCCTCGTCTGCACGGCGAGATTGAAGATTGTCCTTGTTTGTCAGACCGTATCAAATTTAAGCGTTTTTATTTTTAGTTTTCTTGCTTTTCTTTTGATTTTTTTCTAATAGTGTTTAGTGAACTGTGAAGAAGAACAATGAAGAATGAAAAACAATGAAGAAGAACTGTGCAAATAAATAATGGAGAATGGGTATATTTGTCCAACTCAACATTTAATGCTTTGTGTCCCCACCGGTTTTATAATTCATCCCATGTGTTGATTTATATATCGTGTTTTTTTTCATGTATTTATTTTATATTTCGTATGTTTTAATATGTTGTAATGTATTTTTTTTAATGAAATGAATTTAGTTTATTTGGATATTTGAGTAAAAATAGATAGTGGTGGGGCTCAAATGAGTAAGTTGTGGTATGTTATGGGAATGAGGGTTATAAAGGGAGGTATGTCATGGTGACGTGACACCCCGTGGGGCCCGAATGAGGAGATTTCCTTTGCCATTATACCTATTGCTCTAATCTTATCCACCACTGCCAACCAAAATTGTAGCCGACCCCCACAACCACCCTCACCACCAACGAAACCCCCACAACCACCGAGACCCACCACCACCGACACCACCAACAAAAACCCGTGACCACCAAGATCAACCACCTCCGAGACCCACCGCCACATAAACCACAGCAAAAAACCCTTTACACCACGAAAACCCAATCACCGAAAACCCCACCATTGAGACCTCTTCACAGATCTGAAGAATATTCGAGTTTTGAGGTTTTTTTTGTGTTTTTTTATAGATCTATATATATTTCGAGTTTTGAGGTTTATTTTTTGTGTCTTTTTATAAATTTGGATCTATATTTTTCTACAGATTTGAGTTTTGAAGGTTTCTTCTTGTATCCGAATTGCTCCGCTGCCGAAAATGAATAGTTTATTTTCAAATTAGTTTGTAAATTTGTTTCTTATTTTTGTTGGTAATTTTTTTTATTAGTTTGTTAGTTTTGGTTGTATAAATTGGTATATACTAGAGAAATTTTGTTGTATAATTTGTTAGTATATTTTTGGTATATAAAATAGTAAATTTTCTTAAAATGTTTAACCTGTGCTATCTAAATTTATGTTTAGTTGATATTTTTGAATTATTAAATGTGTAAATTGTAAAAGAATCACGAAAAGTAAAGTTTTGGAAGATTTTGCAAGTTTTAAAAATTTTTAAAATTTTAGAAACTCGATTTTGAAAATTTCAGATTTTATTTTTTTTTTTAAAAATTTGAGGCCATTCTTGATATTTACATCTCTACCTTGTTGTATTATTCAAGTTCGAATAAGGTAACATAGGTGGTTACCAAGTGGTTACCTTGTTGTATTATTCAAGTTCGAACGGGTCGAAGGACTCTCCTTCGAGCCTGTCCGAAGCCTTCTCTTCGAAGGCCTAGGTCAATCTCATTAAACGTTTCGTTGGTGTGAAACCATTCATCTATGAAGTGGTTACCAAGTGGGAATCCGCCAATCGAAGCCCTAGGCCCTTCGGGGTATCTCCTTCGAAGGAACTAGAACGGAGAACGATCTTGACCTGGTCACACCCACGTTCCCTCTTCCCTTAGGCTTTCCCGCCGAGGATGAGATCGTGGGTCACAAAGCCCTAGCGGTTACCATACATCATGGACGCCCCTATGATCTCCGAATTATGTGCAAGAGCTCTCTAAGGCATATTTCTTCCCCTATAAATAGCTTAGACGGGCAAGAACAATGGTATGCTAACTCAACTCTCTCAATTAACTACCAACTTATCATAATACATACTTATTCGCACGCCAGAGGTGGTTCGCAGGGTCCAACCCCTGCATAATCACTTAACGTAGTGTCTTAGTATTTCTTATTTCAGGTTAAAGACAAGCTTGGCGCAACCTCAACACCCCATAAATCCTTTGATCATCATCGAAGGCATGGTCGTGCAATTTATTATACAATCAGTGGCGTCATCCGTGGGACCGCTACAATTTGTCTCGTTATTTCCAAGCTTATAACCAACCAACTACTTTCACTATATATCCGACATGGATAAAGGGAGAGAAGATACTCCCCCACCGGGTTTCTCAACCTTGGCACCAATACCAATTAACGACTCCAACAACTTCCCCCCAATAACCGCTTCCACGTTCACAACACGTTCTCCTCCAGAAGTAACACCCAACCATCATGCTTCGACATCAGCCAATCCGGAGCCTGTTATCAGCCCAGCCTTTGTTAAAGCCAACCACGAAGCGTTGGAATCCCTCTTAAGGGTTCGCAAAAGGCAAGTTCAGAATGCTGAAATGCGAAGGGAGTTGGAATATTCAAGTGACGACTATGAAGAAGAGATGGAAATGGAGCCTAGGCCTCCGACGCAAGAAGCAACACTCTCGGCCCTAAGGATAGGGTCACCAGTTGGTCAAAGGTCAAGTAGAAGGTCCGTTGGGTTCGAAGGAGTCCCGGAGAGGGCTCGGACGAGGAGAGAAGGAGCGGTTGCCGAAGGTTCCAACGGGAGCAGCCAACGAAGGGAAGAGACAGGGGTGAATCTACCTCCATTGTTAGCAGCTCATCTTGGAAGGACTGAAGCAGGGGTTTCGTTGCAGCCTTCTCACACATCAGGCGTGGAAGGCAATCCGCCTACAATTAATATGAGAGGAAATTTTCCTCCCAATGGTATGTACTCCTCGTTCCAAACTCAGTCTTATCCTCAAGGTTTATATCCTCCAATAAATGGGCAGCCTAATAACCCAGGTCTCTGTCAACCTTATGGGAGCATACCCTTTCGGCGTCCTACGGTATACCCTCCGTATGCCATGGGAAACAGTTATCCATTTGGCATGAACACACGATATCAGTCCTACCCTAGGCAAACTCCTATGGGAGTACCCCCAAACCATACTCCATACAATACTGTTCCTATGTATGCACCACCCTATAATTGTCTATACTCGGACCCTATGGGTTCGGCTACACCCTTGGTTAGGTGGATAGAAGACTACCCATTGCCTGATGGGTTGAAAATGCCTTCGCTTATTGGGACTTATGATAGAAAGGGGGATCCGGACAATTTCCTACATTTGTTCGAAGGGGCTATTAAGATGCAAAAGTGGGTCATGCCTGTAGCTTGTCACATGTTTACATACACCCTACGGGACTCTGCCCGTATTTGGTGGAATGGGCAAAAGCCTGGCAGCATTGTCAACCTTGATGATCTCAAGGCTAAGTTCCGATCACACTTCAGTCAGCAAAAGAAATTTACAAGGACTCATCTGACGGTGCACAACATTAAACAAAAGGAGAACGAAAGCACAAGGGCTTTCATCACTAGGTACACCGATGAAACTCTGCAAATCTTGGGTCTACATGAAGATCAGCGCATCTCTGGCTTCGTACATGGCCTATTAAATCGAAGCTTGGTGGAATTCTTGTCCACCGATCTTCCGACAACTTACAAGAGGTTAATGGAAAAGACATATACTTGGATTGAAGCAAATGAAGTGTCTACTAATGGTGCTCCAATCGACAGAGAAAAGTTCTCGAAGCATTCTACGTGGGAAGGATCGAAGAACAAGAACAAGAACAAAGACAGGTTTTCTCCGTACAACAAAGGCCCCAACCACGGTTTGCTAGGAAGCCTAACTAAGTCTCCGAAAGAAATACTTGCAATGGAGAGGGCTGATAAAGCTTTCGAAGCACCCCCTCGCATGATAAGAAATGGTAAAAACAGGGATACATGAAAGTATTGTCACTTCCATGAAGATTATGGCCATGATACGAACAGTTGCAGGGAGCTAAAGAAGCAGATAGAAGAAACCATAAAGTTCGGGCAATTGGCACATTTGGTGAAGGGTATCAAGAAGGGCAAAAAAAAAATTTCTGACACTCAATTGGCTAAAGATACTACTCCTCTCGAAGCTCCAATACTCATGGTTCGATGAGGCGAAGCCAGCTTAAAAAGAAAGGTGATGAAGCAGGAGATAAACGAAGTAGGGGAGGTAACATTTCCCCCATTACAAGCCAAGTCTCTTCGAACGACCCAGTGGTCATCAAAGTCTTAATTTCCAACCGAGAAGTGAATAGAGCCTACATGGACTGCAAAAGCTCCTGCGAGATCATATATGAGCATTGTTTGCTTAAGCTCAAGCCTTCGATCATGTCGCAGCAGGTTGATTCGAAGATACCTTTAGTAGGATTCTCCGGTGAGCATTCGTGGCCTCTGGGAGAGGTACCATTAGATATAACAATTGGAGAAGGCTAGCTCGAAAGGACAGAAACCCTCACATTCGCTATCGTAAGGTCCGATTCTCCCTACAACTTGTTGATAGGAAGGCCTGCCATGCAAAAGATGCGTATTAAAGTCTCCACCATATACGCAGCGGTAAAATTCCATACACCTTATGGGATATGAACCGTATTTTCTAGTTATAACCAGGGAAAGGCAGGAGACATTGGCAAAAAGATCAAAGAAAGTCCGGAGGAGCCTCCGAAGGCCATTCTAAGTTGTACAGATGCTGAAGAACGCATTGTGGTAAATGAGTTCTATCCAAAGCAAACGGTGGTAATCGGAAAGCAACTCCCTGCCAACTTCAAGGCAGATCTGGAGAAGCTACTCAAAGCCAACAAGGATATCTTCTCATGGACGTACTCAGACATGACAGGGGTCCCCAGGACTCTTATGATCAATGGCAAGCCCTTCGGCACCGAGCATAAGCTTAATGAGTTCAAGCACATTGAACCAATTAAGCAGAAGCGACGAAGCTTGGCACCTGAAAGGAAAGCAGCCGCTTGCAAAGAGGTGGACAAACTTGTACGAGCAGGAATACTTAGAGAAGTAAAATACCAAACCTGGGTAGCTAAACCAGTTATGGTAAAAAACAGTGATGGAGGGTGGCGAATGTGTGTCGACTTCACTGACATCAACAAAGCTTTCCCAAAGGACTGCTACCCTCTACCAGAAATTGATTGGAAGGTCGAATCCCTCTCGGGGTTTTGTTTGAAATGCTTTTTGGATGCCTACAAAGGGTATTACCAAATACAAATGGCGGAGGAAGATGAGGAGAAGACAACCTTCTACACAAGAAAGGGTGTATATTGCTACAAGAAAATGCCTTTCGGTCTGAAGAACGCAGGGGCAACTTATCAACGGTTGGTAGACAAAGCCTTCCACAAGAAAATAGGGCAGAACTTGGAAGCCTACGTTGATGATATGGTAATAAAAAGTAGGACTGAAGAAGACCTACTCTCCGACATTCAGGAAACCTTCGATCAATTAAGGGCAAGCAACATGAAGCTTAACCCTAAGAAGTGTTCCTTTGGCATGGAAGAAGGACAATTCTTGGGACGTCTGATAACGAAGCAAGGGATTAAGGCTAACCCTTCGAAGGTCAAAGCCATCACTGATCTACAAGCTCCGAAGTCGTTAAAAGAAGTACAAAGCCTAAACGGGAAGCTCGCAGCACTTAGCAGGTTCCTGTCAAAAGGCGCGGATCGATCTTTGCCATTTTTCAAAACACTCAAGGGGTGTGCAGACAAAAAGACTTTTCAATGGAGTTGTGAGGCAGAAGCCGCTTTTCATAAGCTGAAAGAGTTCATGGAAATTTTACCAACACTTACAGCTCCAATCAAAGGCGAAGTGTTATTCATGTACATTGCAACATCCTTCGAAAGCATCAGTGCTGTTCTCTTGGCAGAAAGGGATAAGAAGCAAGTCCCAATCTACTTCATTAGCAAGGTCCTGCAAGGGACTGAATTAAACTATCCAGAGTTGGAAAAGTTAATCCTAGCCTTGGTTTATGCTGCAAGGCATCTTCGAAGGTACTTTCAAGCTCATCCCATCACGGTATTGACTGACAAGCCAATTAAGTAGATACTGTTGAAACCTGAGAAATCAGGTAGAGTAGCCCAAATGGGCTATCGAACTGGGAGAACATGAGATAGAGTACAAGGGTCAAAACTCCATCAAAGTTCAAATACTTGCAGACTTTCTCGCTGAAACACCTTCCGGGCCTAGTCAAGACAAGCAAATCCCAAAGGAAAAGCCCCCAAAGACGAAGGAGGGGTGGAAATTGTACACAGACGGAGTCTCAAGCTCCAATGGTTCGGGAGCAGGCCTAATGCTGGTCAGTCCGGATGGAAAGGAGTACACTTATGCAATACATTTTAAGTTCGAGGCTACAAACAACGAAGCTAAGTACGAAGCTTTGCTAGCTGGCCTCCGACTTGCAAAGGACATGGAGGTTCATGACTTCTCCATTTTTGTGGACTCGCAGCTAGTCGCCAAACAAATCAAGGGCTCTTACAAAGCAAGGCAGCCCACCATCAAACATTATTTGGATAAAGCTAAAGAGCTCCTTCAGGGTTCGAGACCTATGATATACACATGTTCGCAGAAACCAAAACAAGAAAGCAGATGCCTTATGCAAGCTGGCTTCGATGGCATTTGCTGACCTAACAAAGGAGGTTTTAGTGGAAGTATTGGCCGATAGGTCAATCAAATGAGGCGAAGTGTCTGACGTTATACTTGAAGAAGGCTCCAATTGGATGACTCCAATAAGGGAGTACTTGATCAATGGTATTCTGCCAGAAGATCCTAAGCTTGTAAGAAAGGTAAGGGTCAAGGCTCCCCAATATAGACTCATTGGGGATAATCTCTACAGGAGGTCCTTCTTATCTCCATGGCTTCGTTGTGTAGGGCTAAAGCAAGCTTTGAACATCATCTGCGAGGTACATGAAGGATTCTGCGGATTGCATGCAGGCCCTCGCTCCGTTGTCTCAAAAATAATAAAGCTTGGATATTACTGGCCATCCATGCACAGGGATGCAATGGAGATAATACAAAAGTGTGAAGCATGTCAAATCCACTCCAAAGTCCCAAGACTGCCCAAGCAAGACATGACCTCTGTCACTTCAGCATGGCCTTTCTGCCAGTGGGGAATCGATATAGTCAGACCCCTACCAGTAGCTCCAGGAGGGGTAAAATTCTTGGTCATAGCCATAGATTACTTCACCAAATAGGTTGAAGCCAAACCTTTGGCATCGGTAATAGGAAGGCATATGGAAAAGTTCATGTGGGAACACATAATCTGTCGATTTGGGGTTCCTCGCATTATCATCTCTGACAACGAAAAGCAATTCGCCGAAGGGGTGTTCCCGATCTTCTGCGAAGGCCTAAAGATCAAACAGTCATTCACTTCCATGTACCATCCTCAGGGTAACGGACAAGTTGAAGTCACCAACAGGGACATTGTTAATGGAATCGAGAAGAGGTTAGGACGAAACCATCATGGGTGGGTAGACGAACTACCCCAAGTTCTATGGGCACATAGGACGCATCCCAAGTCAAGCCACGCGGAAACTCCTTTTAGCCTTACTTATGGAATGGAGGCTGTTATACCCTCCGAGATAAGCATTGAAACAGAGCGAATTACTTTGAGGCACAAACAAATAAAGAAAGGCTTCGGGAAAACCTTGATCTAGTCGAAGAAATAAGGGAAATAGCCTCCATAAGAGAGGCTATCTACAAAAAAAAGTTTGAAAAGTACTACAACAACCGAGTTCGACCCTCCACATTCAAGCCGGGTGAATATGTCCTTCGGTTAAACAGTGCAATCAAGGTTGAGTACGAAGGAAATCTAGGGCCCACATGGGAAGGACCCTACGTCATATCGGAAGCCTATGGCAACGGAGCTTACAAGCTCGCAACGCTTAAGGGAGAGGTCATGGATAGGACTTGGAATTGTACCAATCTTCGTAAGTTTTACATATAAGACTTACTACTTTTAAAACACTTAGATTGTTTTTTTTCAAATTCATGTAACACATTCTTCTCAATTGGGGAAAGAAGCATTAATGGTAGGTGTCTTAGTGTTCATTTCTTAAAATGATGTAATCCTCCCTACCCAATTAATGATATAACACATTTTCCTCAAATCTCTTATTTCGTTCTTTACAACAAAGATCTGTTCAGCCAAGTACTTTACAAGTTTCAATGTCGAAGGATGATTCAGGACACATGTCCTGTATACACATAACATCCATAACAAGTCACATTAACTTTCCTACAAGTCTTAGGGTATTCTAAGCCCTTTGTATCTTAAGGATACAGACGGAGTAGGTCCCGACCCTCTGTCGCAGTCAAATTATATGATTGCTAAAAATCTTGGTCCAAAATACACACAATAAGGTTATAGCCTTAGGTTGTATGTGTACGTTTATTATAAGAGTATGAGAAGAAAAACATGACATTCAAAGCGGGACATTATCCCCTAACTGGCATTAATACGACTAAGCATGGTTAAAGCCAACCAAAAATGACCCAAGCAATTGTCTGCAACATGGGTCGAAACCCAGAAAGCAACAATGATAGATTGTTCAAAGGGTACATACCACCCTTGGGGTCAATTTCCTGCCAACATGGCAGTCTTCAAGCATCCATCAGGGACATTGGATCCTCTTAATGTGGTGTAAATAGAGGTTTGGTAGATGCAGTCCTCCTGGTTGGAGACGGAGGCTGAATATTTTGAGGCTTTTTTGAGAGGAGATATTCTATTAGTGCTAAGGGATCCTTGGTTGCTTCTGTGAGAAAGGGGTACTCCATTTAAGCGAACGCATTGCCAGCATCATTATACTCCTGCTCAAACGTTGGGCGGTAGTAAGGTACCTCCGACAAGACCACAGATTTCTTGGTATGGGCAATTTCCTCCAATGTCGTACATGTACCGTAGAAAATGGCCGCGTTCACCAGCTCAATAATCTCCCCCACCTCATCGTTGTGTTATAACTCCATTGCTATATAGGGAGCAACCTTCGAGACGACCTCGGCTCTGTCTTACTTTAGGCTCTTGCATTGGATTTTTAGTCCATCTATTTTTTCACGAAGCTTGATCTCCTACTCACCCAACCTAGCTCTTTCGGCTTCAAGACCTGCACATTTCGACTCGAGCATAGTAATTTATGCTCTATAACTGGACACCTTAGCTTCCTTCATCCTCAATCTGCCATATTCTGCTTGAGATTCCCTCAATTGTTCTTCGAGACTATCGATTTTTGCTCGCATGGCTTGGACAATAGGATTCTTCTCCAAATCTTCAATTGCTTCTTTACACTTGGCTTCCAACTCAGCATACTCATGATCCCTATTATTTTCTTTGGCTAAGATGGCGTCCATCTTCTCTCTCACAGCCACCACTGTCCGAACCAGTTCCCTTGTTCGAGAACAGCTTGTCTAGTATAACTCTTGGAATGAAAGTTACAAAGCTCCTCCATGGACATGTTATCCAAAATCCCTCTCCAGCTGGCAGGTGTCATCTTTTCAACCAACTGGTGACACGCAAGGGCATTCGGTAGCTCCTTTATGTTAGGCAGACCTGAGAAAGATAGGACAATCAACTATATGATGAATAAGGTTCATTACGCATGGAAGATTTCAACTTACTATGGGTATCATCCTCAGGGATCTCTATGGTGATTGGTACAAAGGTTTTAGCATGGGAGCCTTTGGGTTTCACCGTTCTTGTCAGAGGGGTTGGCAGGGATAATTTCCTTTTCAAAGTGGCTTTCACGGACATGGCAATTTTTCCTTTCCTATTCTTCATCTTATCTGAAATACCTGAAGACCCTACGGTTGTCGCCTGATCACCCTTGGAAAGGGGATCATCATAATCTGCTACATTCTTCACAAATTTCAGAGTCTCGCCAATGTTGACGGGATTGATATGGGTTACTATTGATGAAGGCTTAGTTGGTTGAGCATCTACATCGTTATTGTTGATTGACATCGACGGAGAGCCTACTCCGTAGCTCACATTCTTTGGATCTTGGGGGATGAAACTGACGTCCTTGACACCACGGGCCACGACAAAATTTCTGAACGCCATTCCTGCAACAACAAAAGAGAAAGGATAAATATCAGCAGATAAGTTATTTACTTTATTTAAATGGGAATATACATACTTTCTCCTTCACATATTATCTCAGGTTTCAACGGAGAGCCTTCCCAACGATCAACAATGCCCGCCATGTACAGAATTGGCTCAGGAAATGTTTGAACATCAAATGGGTGGCGTTCAAGACGCTGGTAAAGGGGATTGCTTCTTTTGTGGTCTGGCAAAGGGTCATCAAAGCGTTTCTCATCAAACTGGAATGCTTTATCCAGCAAGGCTGGATATTCGGGAGGTATGATTGTGTTTTGTACATAGAAAAACAGACCTTTCCAATATCTTATATTGGCAAAGGGTTTAGTTATTAAGCAAGGCACATCATGCTCGCTTCTCTTGGCCAAGGTTATCCAATCACCACCAGGAAAAAGATTAATAAAGCCGCTAAGCACAGTCAGTGTTGGCTCATAGCTATAGGCTTTGTATATAACAATGTAGGTGGTCAACTTAGCTAAACCAAAAGGATCCAACTTGGAGATATGTACTTGGTAATATTGTAAAAACTCTAGGATTAGGGGATGGATTGGAATCCTAAAGTTGGATTATGTGAGTGCATGAACATAAAGTCCCACATACCCCGCTGGAGCGTCAAAGATATTTTGGGTTTCGCTCGGAAGCATCACCCTAAACTCCTTGGGTATAGGGTATTTATCAAGAAATTCCGATAACGCTTGTTCTGATTAGGTACATTTTTATTGCCTGATAATTCTTTTAGCTGCCATACTCATCTTGAACTAGAACAATGACAGCAAGAGGTCAAAGAATTGGGGAGGGAAAATTACCTTTAAACTCAAATGAAGCACGAAGCACAGTGTTGTGTATGTGTATTTTGGGCGCAAGAAAAAAACAATCTAGGGTTAGGATTATGAAGGGTTTATATATCCCTCGTGGTTTTTATCCTAACCATCCACGTCCCATAATTTGATTCATACATGGACTTCAATCAATTTTTTAAATTTTGAAAGGAAGTTTGTGGTTACCGAATTCCTAGTTGTTATGGCCTAGGGTGCGCTAGTTAGATGCTCATTAAACGCATTTATTGCGCAAGTTTGTTTAAGCACTTATCTTTTTTCCGTCCGATTTTATGACAAAGAGGGTAGGGTGTACGCTGATTTTTGAGTCGAAAGCAATATGTACTTGTACGTATATATCACTTTCGATGAGGGGGCTTGATGATGTACCCTCCAAACGGGTCGAAGGAATCCCCTTCGAGCCTGTACGAAGCCTTCTCTTCGAAGGCCCAGTTCAATCTCCTTAAACGTTTCATTGGCGTAAAACCATTCATCTATGAAGTGATTACCAAGTGGAAATCCACCAATCGAAGCCCTAAGCCCTTCGGGGTATCTCCTTCGAAGGAACTAGAACGGAGAACCATCTTGACCTGGTCACACATACGTTCCCTCTTCCATTAGGCTTTCCCGCCAATGATGAGATCGTGGGTCACAAAGCCCTAGCGGTTACCACAAATCATGGGACGCCCCCATGATCTCTGAATTATGTGCAAGAGCTCTCTAAGGCCTATTTCCTTCCCCATAAATAGCTTAGACGGGCATGAACAATGGTATGCTAACTCAACTCTCTCATTAACTACCAACTTATCATAACACATACTTATTTGCCCGCCGAAGGTGGTTCGCAGGGTTCAACCCCTGCGCATTCACTTAACATAGTGTCTTAGTATTTCTTATTTCAGGTTAAAGACAAGCTTGGCGCAACCTCAACACCCTATAAATCTTTTGATCATCATCGAAGGCCTGGTCGTGCAATTTATCGTACAATCAATAACCTCCATATGTTGTCACATCAGGGAGGGTTAAATTTGAGGTCTTAAATTTGTAGTTTCTGACAAGGTTAGAACATAGTCATGACTTGAACTAACAGACAAAAATAGATTTGACAACCCATATTGATAGAGACTTGGCAAAGACTTTATGGGAAATGACAAAGTAGGTGAAGACCTAAGGCTGGACACACTCTGTGACCAAAGCGACCTGGGTCACCGGCTGCCACATCAGCTTTCTCTTTCCGGCGACCAGAAGCGACCGACCTGCCACACTCGGTGACCGATTTTTTTTAATCAAACATTTTACTCATTAAAAAATATAAACATTTAATAAATTAAAACGAAACTACAAATGAAACTACGATACATAATTAAAAATGAAACTACAAATGAAAGTACGATACAGAAATTAAAATAAAACTACAAATGAAACTACGATACAACTTAATGGAAGGTATCATCTGAGTTTGGGTAACCATCTTCAGAGAATTCGGAATCAGGTGGGAACCAACCACTTTCCCAGTTATTCCTACGTTCTTCATCATCCATGGCTTGCTGCTCCAAACGAGCAGCTTCCTCTTCTCGTTCACGCTGTTCAAACTCTAGGAATACTTGCATATATTCTTCCATTTGTCTGAGTTGTTCCTCAGACAAACCAAATGGATTTGGGTCTTGATGGACAACCAGTGGATTGTTAACCGATGCATTTTCCGGTGGATTGTTCACCGGTTCATATGGTGGACTGAAAACCGGAAAGGTATGTTCAGGTGGAGTATGGAATTCTTCATGTGGTGGACTTGGAAATTGTTGCCCAAAATCCTTTTGGCGAGGTGGACTTGGAAATTGTTGCCCAAAACCTTTTCTGAAAGATATTCGAATGTGTTTGGATGTTGAATATCTTAGCAGTTTGAATATGTTTGTGTGTGAGATGTGTAAGTGAAGCCTGGGTATTTATAGGGTACAAATCCACACGTTTTTAATATTTTAACTTTGAATTTGAAATTTGAAACGTATCGTGTTTATCTTTTTCCGTATCATTTTTAATATCGTTATTATTAATTCCCATATCGTTTTTTTTTTTCGTATCGTAACTTTATTATTAGTATGTGATTAAATTTGTTGTAATGTATTTTTATTTGAATGAAATTAATTTAATTTATTTGGGTATTTGAAAAAAAAAGAAATAAAGTTATAGTTTAAAATGTCTTTTTTTAAATATGTTTGTGTTTGTGTGTTTGAATAATTCGGTCGATTTCTCGATCGATATTGGATTTGAAAAGCGACCGACTCACACCTCATATCCCAAGCGACCCAAGCATCGATCGGTCGCTTTGTGGTTTTTGTTTTGATCGACCGAAAAGTTCAGATGGAGTGCGACCAGCCTAATACATTTTTTACATATTTTGAAGTTTGAAACAACTAAAAATTTTAAAATTTGAAAAATAAACATGTAAAGTATATCTAAACTTTATAAAAGTGGAAATGACAAATTGGTACATGTAACGAATATTAGTGGAACAAGTTTTTAAAATCTTAAAAGTATTTAATTTAAGTTTCAAAGACATGTTATTATATAAAAAATTTATTCTCTTTCGAATTTTGAGAATGCCTAACCGTCTTGTACAAATCACGTTTTGAAAGTCCTGATACTGACTTTGCACAAGTCTCAATGTATAGCTTTCAATGTATCATGTGAGAGCTCATTATTTTCTATATTAATAGTTTATGTTTTTTTGAAGGGACAAGTTATCCGAGCACCCAAAAAAACCTTATCAACATTTTTTTTTTTTTTTTACAATTTTGTTTATATCAAAAATCTATAAACCTGAAAGTACGGAACATAAAATATAAAGTTTAATAAGTCAAACACTTAAAACTGTCAGAAATACGGAACAGAAACTGACAAAAACTGTGATATACTGTCAGTCAAAGGGGACAAAAGGAATAAAAGGACAAAAAACCCCCTGATGGGACATGCTAGGGGGGTTTCTATAGTAGAACCATTTTTTGTAATATCCCATTTAGTTGTCCACTATTAAATAATTGACAAATAACTACGCAAAATAACGTTGTATAACAGCAAATAGTTATACTTGTGAATTTGTATTTTGTGGTGACCCTTGATGCAATTTACGAGTTCAATATGTAGTCATTGCGAGATAAAAAAAGTTAATGGGTTATAAATGAAAAATAAGAAAAGTTAGAGGATAGTTAACATTTTTAATCAACGGTATTTTATTAGTTGAAATGATTTTTTAAGTTTTTAAGTAGGGTTGGATCAGTTGGAAAATCCCTTGCCTCTCAACCGAGAGGTCAGGGGTTCGATCCTCACTCCCTACAAAAGGCCAGAGGTCCTTTTCTACCTTTGGTAGAACCGGAAGCAGCCTCTCTACCTTAGGTAGGGGTAAGGCTGTCTACGTCTCAACCTCCCCCATACACCGTAACGGTATTGGGACCCATAATCCGTGAAAGACGGTATTAGGAGTTACTTTTTATAGACTAGATATAGAAGTTTGATTGAGTTTACAATATTATCTTTGCTTAGAATAATTATTACAAACTTTAAAGAGACATTAATTAATTAGTAAGCTACGGGTAAGACCTTCATTTTGCTAAAAATTAAGAAATAAAAAACAATAATAATTATGTTTTTATTAAAAATTTTGTCGGAGGACAATTATTTAGAGACGGACAGTGTTGTTTTTTTTAACATGTGCTCCAAGGTCCTTTTAAAGACATTTCGTTTTAGAGAACATGGCACTGGTTTTTGCGGCAAAACGGAACATTGCTTTTGTACATAATACTCCGAGAATGGCGACGACGCCCGCGTTGCGGGCGTGCCTGTTTTTCGGCCGAGGCAATTTTGCATAAACAAAGTAGAATATTTAGGCGTTGTAAGACACCAAGTATGTAGAATACATATGCATGAAATCATACAAAGGTTCGTATTTTTTTAATAACTGTATACATTTATTATTTATATGCATGAAATCATACAAAGTTTCGTATGTAATCCACAAAATAAGCTTTCAATCTCATGGAGAGATGGTCATCTCTCAACAAAAGAAAGTGTGTATGTCATTAGAGAATTTTTTACAGGAATGCTTTCAATGTCGACAGCTCTATTTTGTTAACAATATATAATCTTTGTAATTTGATTAAAAAAGGACACTCGTAGACTTAAGAAAGCAAGCTTACCTACAAATTCATCGTATATGAGATGAAATATTTGCCTCCTCCCGAGTTCAGGCCTTGCATCTTTTGGATAAATCGATAGCTTTCTGGAGTTCGGCCCAGTTTTATGAAATGTAGGTAAGACATAGACTTAAATGTAGCCGCAAACGGCGCATCAACCGGAGTTGTAGAACTCTAGATATCGCCGAAAACGTGGGACTGCAGTGTCCTGTTCCAAACAGCTATGCATGCAGTAAATAGACAATTAAAAGGCACCCTATTTATGCAGAAAATTAGTAGTTAATGCACTATTTTTAAGGGCTGAAATAAGTGGGTATGCACACCCATGTTGGGCTGAAAAAATGCAGAAAAAAATACCCCTTTAGGGCTGCAAATAAGCAAAACAAACACCCCTCATATGTGCAGAAAATCAGCATACAATCACTTATATAGGCAGAAAATTGAGCATACAAACACCCCTATATGTGCAGAAAATTTAGTAGGTGAACATATGGTGTAATAAAAAAACGCTTCATATTGGTCTATAAAACGGCGAACCAAACACTCCTTGTTGGGAGTGTTTTGCAGCCACAAACACTCCCTTATTTGTGCAGATTTTCAGCATATATATACCCATATTAAGTGCATAAAGTAATCGCACCCCCTCGGGGCTGTGATGGACCGAAACAAACAACCTCAAAGTAGCTAAGGACATGTTAATATCATTGATCACACTGTTCTAGATCTAGGGTTTGTTCTGGGATTGTGTAGATGGTGTAATAAAAAAACGCATCGATGGTGTAATAAAAAAACGCATCAAATATTATTGTAGCCAACAATTGTGGATTCTTGAATGGATCAGGGTACTTTCTCATTTCATGACTGCTAAATGAATTAGATGTTTGAAGGTTTTGATGGGGCACATACTTATTCTTATATGTAATGTGTTAGTTTTGATTAGTAACTACCAGTTCATGAGGTGAAAACTACACTGGTGCTGTATTCACATCCCGAGACTAACTCTTTTTCTGCGCCTAATAGGTAGTTAAATAAAGAGAGTTAGTACATACCCTTTCAGCAAGAATACGTTCAATTCAAACTCATTTCAGCCACCAGTCCTTGCAGCAATTTTAGTCGCGTCTTCCTGTTAAGTGTCTGGAAGTTCAAATTATCATAGTTATCCTGAATTTATGGACAAACTACTTCACTGCCTATATCGAAACTTCAGTCACAGAAAGCAGCCTGCACTTTGGGTCAAATCGGATTTCGTTGAAACTGCAGAAAAGGTTTATTGTGTCAGTATTATGCCACTATAATTCAAAACCGAAAGCAGAATGGACTAAGATCCTTCCCATCATTTTATTCATTTACCATGTTGATTATACATAATCGTTATTCATCATTTAGTGTAAATGAAAAATAAAATTATAAATATATTGAAAATAATAACATTCCAATTTACCTGAAGCTAATGAACGCTGAGCCATTCCGGTTGTTCGCAAATTATGACCGCCGAGTCGTATACATTCAGTGCCACTTATTCCTGAAAGATAAGGTATCAGTTATATGGTATGGGCGGCGAACTGCAAGCCTGAAGTAGTTAATCAATATAGCTCGTTCGTATGCTAATTGAAGAGATAGTGAAGATTTTTGATTGACAAATGTAATGTTGAAAATTCCAGAAATAGAATGTACTAATTGACAGTAGAAAAATACTATATGTATAAAATGTTTCATTACCTCATAAAGACAATGACTTTTTCAAAATGGAATTGACCAGTTCGTCATATTATAAGACAGTTCGTCATGCTTTTGTCCAAGAGTGTGTTCTGAATCTTCAAATCTTTTTCTTTTCGGATGCACTATCTGAAACTATAAGACAATGACTCTTTTTATTAGATTGCTCGCGGCTAAGTATGAATTGAGACGAAAACTTTATCAATTTGTAAAGATACCTTATCGAGGCGGGGGATTCCCAACGCAATTGGACATAGTAGGTTTGAAAGCTACCAATTGATGCCACAGGACCTAAGCTTCAATGCTCCTGAAAAATGAGTGTTATGTTGTTAGTCATGTGGTCGTGGCAGATTACATTTTAGTCATCGAACCAAACACTTTAATACACATAACTCCCCTTTTGTCAGCCTGCAAAACTGACAAAACATCATTAAGTTCACCCAAAAAACCACCCACTAAAAAAACTGTTCAATAAGCAGCTATTTGAAAGTGCAGATTACCTGCATTCATGACTGCATTTCTCGATGATCCAACTTTGTGATTCCTTTAATTCAAGTTTGGAAATAGGTCAGCCGTAATTTTGCATCTCTTCTCACATTCACCTAAATCTTGAAACTTGAAAGCTCGAACCTGCAAATATCACAGCAAAAAGAGAACATATTGGTTTAACCTAACCTGTCGTCTGGTCTCATTTAGTCGGATTCATTTATGTAGGCAACACCTCTATTGGACAAAACCATGGGTCCTCCTTCTAGATAGAACTCAAGCTATGTTCAGGAAAGTTTGTGCCTAGCTTTGCATCACAGCAACAATGTGTTGCAAGAACGTGGCAACACGAAGATTTCTTTCCACCTGGGTAGGTCACATAACTGTTTGCATAAGAATGTGGTGGAACAATTACTTAAGATTAAAAAAAAAAAAAAAAAAAAAAAAAAACATAGACAATTCAAAAAGTAAATTTCTTCAAGATCTTTTATTAATTTCTCAAAAACAATTATAATTTTAGGACATGAAAGAAATTGAAGAAAATAATATACCTAGTGACCCTGGCCTATGTACGTCCACCACGTTGTTGCTGCCTTACGCCTTGACCCATATGTGGATATCCACCTTGCTCATAAACTTACATGTTTATCCGCTTAGGTTGTCAACCAAATTAGCATCCTCATCTTCGGCTTCCTGTATTTTCGCAAACTGAGCCTGCATATAAATCATCAAATTAGCATCCTCATCATCTGCTTTAGGCATTATCTAATTATGTTCCAATTAAACTGTTGGTAAAGCATATAAATTAGTAATTTGTCTCCATGTGATTCAAATGTATCGTAGCATCCTTATAAGTTGCAAAAACAATATAATGATGTTGAGCAAAATCACAAATGAAAATAGCGGTTTTACCTTATGTTAGACTTGGTTCATCCTTTCTAGTGTATGTTAACATATCTAACTTTTAATTTGATCGTTACTCACATTGTAGAGGTTATGACTGAGAAAAGCTCCACCTGAGCCACATCTCCAATCATTGTTGCTACAAAGAATGAAGGAACAACGATATCACCTTATTCCACTTTTGTGTCCCAAATTAGTTTTTCCTGCACCACACACAAAACCACAAAGTTAAGTCAAAGATTTAAGCCGCCAAAGTTCCAATACTAAGTAACAGAGATAAATTAACAAATAAAATAACACATGTGACAACAATCGTAACAAATTGATAGCAACAACATAAAGAAAGGACATAAAACAATTATCCTAAGCAATGTGAATTAGTTCACATAACGTCATTCGGCGTATACAAAAATTTAACTTTCCAGCGCATTATTTCTTATATCCAATATTTTGAAGGGTGCAGCCTGCAAGAGCACAACTATTAGACAAAAGCTAAAATGATGCAAGTGGGACGAATATCAACAAATCTTGTGCTCATATTAGGAATAGAACAAATCTCAGTTACTCATTTGTTAGAATGTTATTGAGAAATCACACAAACATTTGACACATAGATTCGTGTTTTATCCAGCATTCCATGTGCAAAGTTACAATTAAAAAAATGAACTTCAACTGAGTAACAATTAAAAAAAATGAACTTCAACTGAGTTAAAAAGGACTTACTGTATTCAACTACATGTCATACAAACAAACGTCCAAAAATTCGTGCATACGTATTGAGGTCCCTGAAATAAAGTTGAGAAATAAAAAAGAATGGTCAAGGAACAAAGGACAGCTAAAAAAGTTTCATAACCAATATAAAAGAATTGACAATTACTATTTCATAGAATTCTTAGGGCCAACTTTCATTTGTTCCTCATGTTAAGCACAAAAGAATATAGCAGCTAAAAGAAAACAACATTTCAGCTATTTGAAAGGTCAAGCAACAACAATTTTTAGTTGACCCTAAAATTCATCAACCAAAACCACAACCTGACAACCATCGTAATCAAACCCCAAATTAACATAACCATAATTTTAAAAAATAATAATAATAATTAAAACCATAAAATTAAACACACCTTTCAGCTATTTGAAAGGTCAAGCAACAACAAATACGTGACCTTGCGTTTCGAGAAGGTCGCCGGATGGTCTGCAACTGCGCGGTTAGCCGGAAAACCCAAAGGCACAGCGGCGTCAGTAAAAAGACGCAGATCGAATACGTTTTTGTCTCAGCGATTCATCCTCTTCAATCTTTGTTTGTGGATCTGATGGGGGTATTGTTCGATGAAACGGGAACATGGGTTTGGTTTTCTATGGTTAGTGTGTGTGTGTCTTTTTAGAGAGGAGGTGTGGAAGCTTCAAGCATTTTTCTTGTCTGGAATTTTCTAGGAACTGAGAAGTGTGTGGATAATGAATGGTGAGCATGAGCAAAAAACAGGCCGAAAAAGGCCTAAAGGCACGGGCCAAATAGCCCAACAATTTTGGCGGGAAAATGGCAGGGCAAAACGACGTAGCATCCCTTGTGATTTAATATAATTATAATACTCTTAGCAGCAAACTGAGCACAAGACATTTTGTGTTTGTTTATAATCCTCTTAACATCTAAACCACACAGATAGACGCTATTGGATTTTGTTGAAAATAATGCATTAGCGCCACTATACAACCATCTCACCTAGAAATATTTATTCGAAGAGGACATCTTTATGCTACAAACACAGTTTGCCGAAAGAAAATTATTCCCCGCCGAAATATTGTCTAAAACTAGACATCGATGCCACTAGACGCGGGTACTCGGCTAGTGTATATCTCTACATTATATATAACAGGAGGCGTTACACGTAGATTAATCAAGATATGTCCACCTTATTTCCATGTAATCATGATTTACAGCCATGTCATCAGTAGTGTCCACGTTGGCAATTACTAAGCATTATTTTAGGCAATTAAAATTCAGAATAATTAAAAATTTGACATTTGCAAGAATCGAACCTGGGTCATTTAATCCACATACAAATGTTTCAACAACTAGACCAAGCCAGTTTTTGTGAATTACAATACAAATTAACTAAGTCATGCTTAAATAATTGATATTGTTAAGCTATATTTAAGGAATAGATTATTAATAAAATTATATTATTATTATTATCCAGAAAATATACCTATATTTTTCTATAATCCTATAACAAAAACCTTAATCATTCGGTATCTTTCCTCCAAGCAAAAACACACACAAAACCCTACAACAAAAATCCGGAACAAAAAACACCCAAACAAATTTATTCATGTCCATTGCATCAATATCAGAATACACAGTCCGTATAAGATCAGACTTGTGGATCTTAACTGGCACTTCACTTTTTTCCTTCACTTGATTATTCTCAAGCTGAACTTTTCCTACGCCTCCATGTCTTACATTAAGCATTTGCTTAATTACTCTTCTTCTTGCTCATGACTGGCTTTCTTAGAATTAATCCTCAGATGGTTATGTAATGCTTCAGAAAAGTTATCCCATGAATACTAACACGTAAGTTAGTACGGTTCATCTAAGAAATCCTCTGAGGATTTACAAAACCTGATTTGAACTTTATCTTCATCTCGATTTTGATTAGGTAATTAATTATTTATTTTTAATTTGACATAATAAAGATAATCTTAAATCTCGATTTGAACCAAGGTAATCTTAATTCTCGATTTTGACATTCTGTTCTTTATTTGTAGTGCTCCATTTTTTTAGTACTGCCAGTAGAGTTAAAGATCATTTGTATTGCTAGGTTGTTTTTAGTACTGCCAGTAGATAGTTAAAGATCATTTGTACTGCTGCGTTTATGTTTGTACCGCTGATTGATCAACAACCCCTTTATCACCAGTTAATTGAGCAATTCCAAACACCCCCATTTAAATGATTTGGATCTGTTGCAAAACTAGAGTTTTAGTGGGTGTTTGGGCCTGCTGCAATATGTATATTAAAGCGGTGTTTAGCTATGGCTGATGTAGTTTTTATGGCTGCAAAAACTAAATTTTTAAGGGGTGTTTGGTTCTGCTACAAAATTGCAATTTTAAGAGTTGCACAATATCATCATGAAACTGATGAAGGGTATGCAGAAACTCTAATTGTAAGATTTTGATTCACTGGAATGTAGTCGATTGTAGATTTCTGATTAAATGACTCCTTTGCAGGCATTGAAAACCTTTTTTCAGCCACACTAATAGGTGGGAATACTCCTGGTCCAGGTTGGTACGTCATAGGTCCTCAATTTATATGATGCAACAGTTTAGCTTCACATTCTAAACAAATTGGATATCATCAGTTCATGTTGCGGTCAATGTTAACATCAATCATGAGACAATGTTTGCTCTCGTGTAGATGAGATCAGTCGAATAAGCCAGTATTGCAATGGATTTGGAAGATGTTATATTGGATTTTTTTTCCCTCACAACCATTAAAAATGCAATTTTTATAAACTTTTCATCTTTGAATTTATATATTTCGATCACAATGTTCAGGAAACACCTTTAACGGTCTTGATACCTGTTGATAATATACTATAATCAAATATATATATATATATATATATATATATATATATATATATATATATATATATATATATATACTAGACTTCAAAGCCCGCCCAATGGGCGGGCATGACTTGTAAGCCCTCCCGGGCATATAAGCCCGCCCACAAGTCGGGCATGACTTGTGATAATCATTGAAAAAAATAAGTTTACCAAAAATAAATATACAAACATACTAAATTACATATGTTGCATACCAATAACTAATACCTTCGTCTAATACGTTGGGCAGGCTATTATTATTATTATATGTCGTACGTCTAATTCCTTCAGGGAGATGTTTAACCATTTTATTGAACTTAAATAATCCAAAAATCCTTTCACAAACTCATCAAAATTTGCAATTCATCCATGAATACACTCTAAAGGTACACTATTATTAGGATTTTCAATCACAACCATACATTTGTAAAAATCAGTTCAAGAAGTTATAATTGTAACTTATAATATGTACAACTCACCACAAGAGGAAGCAACCCTTTTGCTCTTCAATTTATATTTACGTCTGTAGCTACAGGTTTTGTTAATCTTCCTAACTTCATGGAACCCTGCACTTTTCATAGAAGAGCAACTAATTATAAAGATGTTGTATTTTAAAAAATAAGCTTACAATACAATAGGGAGTTCAGTAGTATACCATCCCTAGCTTCCCATTAGAGAAGACAACTTTGATTCCTTCTCTCCCATAATATTATCTGCCCAAGACGTAAATATAAAGTGCACTCGCACCTGTAATACATTGTAATCAAAAACCAGGTTGGAGACTTCATCTTTATAGTTAGAGGCCGGAACGGGCAATGCAAAGCCACGTTCTTAGCGACTCATGCTTCTAGCAAAGTGTAATTAAGTGAAATGAAGATTTAAAAATGTGCCACTAATATATGCCCCTCAAACCGTTTTTAGTTGTACTGATATGTATGTTTCTTTCTCATATTAAACCTGGTTTAAACTTTACTTTACTTGTAAGAAGAAAATTACAAACAAATTACTAATATATTGTTACCGGGCAAGTGCATTATTGCTACAAAGTTAATTTACCAATACCTTAATCTTGCCACGCAATCCTTTTTCCATACTTCATAACTTTGTTTTAATCTTCGTAGTTCTTCTTCCGAGTTCAAATCTGTCACAACTTGACACAAATATACTTCAATTAAAAACATTGCATCGTCTCAAAATACTTGACTTCTGCCATAGTTCTTCCATTGACTTCATTTACTAAATATACTTCTTATTCCTTATGTTTTGCCAATGTGAGATTTGTGAATCTGGCTGCTTGAAATATCTTATACATAGACATCATTTCACCTTTGTGGGTCTTTAATTAGATTAGTCGAGTTCAAGCTGCATATTTACAGTGAGAAATATGGGCAATGATGCAACAAACTCTGTTTAGTTCTTTTTACTTATTGTAAACCGATATAGAAATATTATATCCTACTGGATATCGTACTACTGAGTCAATTTTGATTCGTCAAAATTCTAAAGAAAAATTAATGATCAGAAGAGTGTACCATTCAACCAACCCATCAAGATTAGTTCAACTCACAAAATGCAAATATGCTATATGAATATTGTAGAAGGTTCAAATCAAAATGGACTATGGGGTGAAGCAACAGAGGCGTAAAAGTGTTATCAACGAAAGAAATGAGTAGATTGCAAGCTTAAAAAGTATGCAAATAACATTATTATACTTGACTTCAATACATAAAAGCTTCAAATCTGAATAGAAACAACAAAATATGCCTATTATAACCTCATCGAGGGTGGGAATTAAGGATGAAAGGTGAATACTTGATATCTAATGAGTAATAACGTACCACAGCCAGTCACTACAGTTGCCTTGAAATCCTCTAAAACTGCTAAAAAAATATTAGAGTCTACGATGAGCCAAAACACAAAACTATATGTTCTTTTTTTATGTCACATCAACACAGTAACAATGCAGTATGAGGGGTGCATATCTTTAAATATTAATCAGCTGCTTTTAATTGTTTATTATCATAATTAGTCTAAGAGCATACGTCTACTTCACGAGTCTTTAACTAATATTGAGTTCCCACTATGATTATAATGCAGAGGTATCTTTCGCATATTGGAATGGGCGGATATAATCAACTGTCACATTATTTCAAGACCTGGAATTGTTGACGGCTTGAAATTAAAGGTTTAAATCTAGTAGTTTCTTGGTTAACTCCAACAAAAAAGGGGTTGACTAATTTGTGTAGTTTTGATTGGCGTAGGGTTTGCCTCGTGGAAGGGGGTTGCTGTTGCTTGTAGAAATGAGCTCTGCTGGTAACTTTGCCAAGGGAGATTACATAGCTGCCGCTGCGAAGATTGTAGAAGAACATTCGGATTTTGTTATTGGGTTTATCTCGGTTAACCCAGCTTCATGGCCTGGGGGACCATCTAATCCCGCATTTATTCATGCAACCCCAGGAGCTCAGTTGGTTAAAGGTGGTGATGCTCTAGGCCAGCAGTATAACACCCCAAATTCTGTAAGTTTCTGTCCTTGTTTTATATTTCGACTTCAGATGCACATGAAGTGGAAATAAGGGTGACCATGTATAAGGCGGCAGTAATTCTACATGGTTCCATGACAAAATAATAAAAATGTGAAAATGCATTAATTGACCATAAACTGCTAAGATATGGTATATCAAGTTAACTGACCTAAAAACTCTTTGCCGTCAAGAGCATCAAACCATGTTTCTGCAGCATCATACAAGGCTGCTCTTTCATCCATAATATTGTACTTTTTCTTCAGTTTCTTGGACACAAAATACATAGCAGCAGCCCCAGCATATTTCACTGTATATTTCTCGTACGAACTGAAATTACCTGGCAAAAAGCAAAGAATAACACTTATGAATTATGATCACTCTCATATGAAGTTCGTCCAAATTAAGGATATCTAGAGGATACATATGCATTACATGTTTAAAGCAGAACCAAGTTCATATCTGCTAGATAAGTGTGTTGGTGGTCTCGTTGTGCATAGGGGTGTTTCAGATTCACGGTGTTCATATATCAATGTCATACACACTGATTCTGGAAATTCACTATGAAGTTTGTCGATTGCAGCTTTTGGAGCTATGGAGAAAGGGATTCTTATTTCGTGCTCTGCTGGAAACGGTGGGCCTGATCCAGTCAGTTTGACTAATGTTTCTCCATGGATTACTACAGTTGGAGCAAGCACCATGGACCGAGATTTCCCGGGTTCTGTGAAGCTCGGATCAGGGGCGATGCTGAAAGGGGTTTCTCTTTACAAAAGAAGAAGAAATCTTTCACAAAATATGATGTATCCTATGGTTTATACTGGGAGCAATTCAAGGAGCCCTGATCCAGGATCTTTGTGCTTGGAAGGAACATTGGACCCGCATGTAGTTGCAGGAAAGATTGTGATATGTGACCGCGGTATCAGTCCTCGAGTTCAGAAGGGTCAAGTGGTGAAAGAAGCAGGTGGTATTGGAATGATTTTGTCAAACACCACTGCCAAATCTTTCAAAAAAATTACTGAAAAAAAAAAACTCTTTGCATCAGATTATTTGAATATGAAGAAAGGTAGACAAAAGTCACAATTACCTGTTTTCTTTTGACCTCGCTAAGAAGTAGGCTTGCTTGTTACTAACATCATTTTTCATTCGAGTAATGAAGCCATCGAAAACCACCCTTACCTCACAGCAGCAGAACCATGAAAATAGAATTCAAACATAACAAATACATACCATCAAAAAATCATACAAAGAGATAATATGAACACAATTGTGACTTTGATACAATCTTTAAAAGATTATGCATATTTTTTATTACAAAATTTAAATTTTCAATGACACTGCATAAATTTAAAAAGATTGCTTCTCACCTCCACCATTTATTACCCTTCTTAAACATACAATATTTTAAGATCATCCCCTTTTAAAAAAAAAAAAAAACCAAATAAGTTTAGAGATGTCTACGATGAACACATAAAGTAATGATCACAGAAAATATAATCATGTTTAGAGATGTCTATCAAACATTTGGTGTTCAACAAATAATTATTACCTTCATCTGAATCAAACTTCATTCTGAATACGAAAAAGTTGTGAAAACATTTACCTGGATAGCAAATCGGTTACTGAGTAGCTTTTCGATGGAGATATACATTAGATGTGCCTTGTTTCTGGTATCTTGTATCATGTATTACCTGGAATAAAATATAAATAACATACAATAGTTAAAAAATGCGGACCGGGAACCATTCCCGAATCATTAAAAATAACGTTGACAAACTCAGGCCTATGACGAATAAACTGTGGGCCACGGTCCTCATGGTGAACATAATATGTCACATGATTTCCATCAGGCGCTGACCTGATGTCCACCATGATGGCTACCTTGTTGTTGCTTCATGGACCGAGATTTCCCGGGTTCTGTGAAGCTCGGATCAGGGGCGACGCTGAAAGGGGTTTCTCTTTACAAAGGAAGAAGAAATCTTTCACCAAATATGATGTATCCTATGGTTTATACTGGGAGCAATTCAAGCAGCCCTGATCCAGGATCTTTGTGCTTGGAAGGAACATTGGACCCGCATGTAGTTGCAGGAAAGATTGTGATATGTGACCGTGGTATCAGTCCTCGAGTTCAGAAGGGTCAAGTGGTGAAAGAAGCAGGTGGTATTGGAATGATTTTGTCAAACACCGCTGCCAAATCTTTCAAAAAAATTACTGAAAAAAAAACTCTTTGCATCAGATTATTTGAATATGAAGAAAGGTAGACAAAAGTCACAATTACCTGTTTTCTTTTGACCTCGCTAAGAAGTAGGCTTGCTTGTTACTAACATCATTTTTCATTCGAGTAATGAAGCCATTGAAAACCACCCTCAACTCACAGCAGCAGAACCATGAAAATAGAATTCAAACATAACAAATACATACCATCAAAAAATCATACAAAGAGATAATATGAACACAATTGTGACTTTGATACAATCTTTAAAAGATTATGCATATTTTTTATTACAAAATTTAAATTTTCAATGACACTGCATAAATTTAAAAAGATTGCTTCTCACCTCCACCATTTATTACCCTTCTTAAACATACAATATTTTAAGAGCATCCCCTTTTTAAAAAAAAAATAACCAAATAAGTTTAGAGATGTCTATGATGAACACATAAAGTAATGATCACAGAAAATATAATCATGTTTAGAGATGTCTATCAAACATTTGGTGTTCAACAAATAATTATTACCTTCATCTGAATCAAACTTCATTCTGAATACGAAAAAGTTGTGAAAACATTTACCTGGATAGCAAATCGGTTACTGAGTAGCTTTTCGATGGAGATATACATTGGATGTGCCTTGTTTCTGGTATCTTGTATCATGTATTACCTGGAATAAAATATAAATAACATACAATAGTTAAAAAATGCGGACCGGGAACCATTCCCGAATCATTAAAAATAACGTTGACAAACTCAGGCCTATGACGAATAAACTGTGGGCCACGGTCCTCAAGGTAAACATAATATGTCACATGATTTGTATCAGGCGCTGACCTGTTGTCCACCATGATGGCTACCTTGTTGTTCCTTCTTGGCTTGCCTGTAAACCTCCTACAAAGCCTCGCAAGGCACTCGGTCTCCACCCTTTCGAGCTCATTGCAGCATTGTTGCATTTGTTGCTGGTATTGTTGTTTTTGCCTATTGAAGCTCATCAAAAGTGGTCCATATAGATCACTTTGTTGTCCTTGCATGACACCATACTTGTTTGTTTAACGTAATTTAGTTAATTCTAGTCGTTGAGAAAATTTACCCTCTACTTCTGGTGCTGGTCATCAGTATCTTCAACCTGGTCTCTTTACAAAGTGATAAGGAAGGATCTTCTTCGTTGTCAACAACTCACTATCTTTTGAAAATTTGTTTCTGAATCTCATACGGCTTGGATATACTTTGGTTAGTCACCCTCCTCACACCTTTCAGCCTTTTAAAACTCTTCTTATGCAGTCATAAGCTCTGGACGCATCACTTTCAGATCTATTTTGGCTGCTATTGTAACCAAACTGGTGTTTGCTGTCGCATCAGCAAACTGCACTTTTTCTTGGCTTATGTCCTTTTGTGAATGGCTTCTAAGTGAGCTCGAAGCCATGACATGTTAACTTTTATTGCCTTTGCAGCTGAAACAATCTTCCTGTAAAAAACAACATCCATCAATTATGGAAGACACTAAAGACCACTGTAAAGACACTAAATATATTAAACAAAATCATATTTTTAAACCAAATAAATTAGCCATGCTTGCCACAATTGTAGGAACCTCACATGAATGATATTAGAGCTAATGCCTAAAAAAATACAAACGAACACTTTGTACTGCTGGGATGTTGCCAGTTTGTCTTTTACATTCGTACTGCTACGATCTCGAATTAGTACTGCCATTGAAGGTTAGTACTGGTGGTATATATTCATTTGTACTGCTTGTATTTATTATATAACAGGATGCGTATAACTGATTTCTGATAACTTTACATAGATTAACAGCTTCGTGTATTTTATCATATTAACCTGACAAATTATATTACCAATTCTTTAAACATACAAACCTACAAAAAAAAAAACATACGCATACACAAAATCATCAAAATAACATAGTTTCATTAGGGTTATGAGAAAAGAAGAAACACCTTTTTTTCAATAATATTAGGGTTTTGTGAGGCTACGAATGAGGTTTTCAGAAGAAGAGACTAATAATATTAGGGTTTTGTGAGGATAGGAATGAAAGAGGATGTGCATCATACATAATGTAACGATCAGTTTTTTTTTTTTTTTTTTTTTTTTTTTTTTTTTTTTTTTTTTTTTTTGTCGATCATGTTTTAGGGATTAGAGGAAAAGATATTAGGGTTTTGAGACAATGTTATTATGAATGAACTGATAATTTTTTTTACGTAAATTTAAAGATGGATAATATGTTTTGGATTATTATTGGATTTAAGACATTACATTTTGATTTTGAATTGCATATCACAACTTCTGGCTTGTTCCACTGGTTGAAGGCTTGTTTGTGGACTAACAGACCCGGGTTCGAATCCAACATCTTGCATTTTTGTACAAATTAAATCCGGATTTAAAGGTCAAACTTCGAATTATTTGGTCAAATCTTGCTTAGGTGGACTGCTTAGTTGGAATAAGAGCATGATTAGTCATCAATCCAACGCTTATTCATCAATCCTGCATTTGATGACGTCATCCGCATACTGTTATATATAATATGTATATGTATATATATATATTAATATATATATATATATATATATATATTTATATATATATATATATATATATATATATATATATATATATATATATGTGTGTGTGTGTGTGTGTGTGTGTGTGTGTGTATGTGTGTGTGTGTGTGAAAATGCATATTAAGGCAACAATGTCAGCTAACAGGAACACATGTGGTTTAGATTGAGAACGCAAGCAGGTCTCTTTTTCTCAATCACCATCTGTTAAAACTCTTTATTTTTTCTTATCAGTGTTTGTTCAGGTGTACCAAGCTGAACTCGAGTCTTTAGCTTTGAATTTAGAAGAGGAGATCCATACATTGATGAAAGCCAAGGTAGACTCTTGCATTTGCCTCGTTATGTTTTTAGTAGTATATCATTTGTATTCAATGTTTATTCACAATCTCTAGCTAAATACATACTAATTAATATTGGCATAATAAGTTTTGGCTAAAACTGGATTTGTGGATGAGTTTTGATTGACTGGAATGTATAATCGATCATTTGGAATGTGATCTTGATAGGATCTGAGTTGCTAGCCTGGTTGGTAATTCTGAGAATGATTGTGTAATGTGGGACTTTGCACCCTGAAAGAAATGGTATGCGTGTCCCTTGATTCATCTTCACTCGAAGATGCAAGATTGGTGAACTACTTGAACCTTTTGAAACAAGAGCTTCCAGAAACCAGGAGGTTATCGTTAAGCTCTCTCAATCTTGGCCTTTTATGTATAAATAAAGAAATACTTCTTCGATGATTTTATCGTTTACTGTTATCACATGATTGCCTGTTTCAGGTTCTTTTAGTTTTGGGAAGCTGCTGGAACTTATTGATTGTACTCCATAGCTTGATTAAACAACCTAATGCTATGTTTCACATATAGGTATTTTGCTTCATTTTCAATTTTGTAACTGTAGGATAGTTCGTAATATTAGTTAGAACATCTTTTTAAGATATATGTTATTGAGTTGTGTGTGTGTATGATATTTCTATTTGCAACAGTTGGCTGTGTCGGATCAATCCTTTAGCCACTCATGAACCATTTTTATTATGTGATTAGGGAGTCTTTTAACTCAAATGTAGGGCTGATAAGTATCTTTCATCGAAATTTTTCAGGCATACAACCATATTAATTGTTTTTACTTTATTTCCAGGTAAAAAGTGAAAACTATTGTCAACTGCATCAAAAAGGACATTGGTTTGACGGAGAGGCAGATAATGTCAAGGATAGATATATAGTGGAATTTTTAAAGACCAATTCTGTCTTATATTTGAATTTTGGGAAAACACATGGGAGAGATCCTGCAGGTAAATTGCATTTCATTATAATTATCGCAATGTCAACTAAGACAACCTAGGTAATCTGTTAGGGACACATAAACTAAAGAAGGACCTCCATTCTTCAAGATTTTAAAAGTGGGTCAAAACATACAGGTTGGGTAATGGGTAAAAAGGGCCTCCTGTATCAGCTTTATCTCGCAACAGTTGAATAGAGGCGGCAAAATGTTTGGGTTGGGTAATGGGTAAAATTGTTTGAGTTGAGTACAATATTGGTATTAGTATTAGGTTTATCTGTTTATCTCAAACAACAAAAGCAACAGGCCAAGCGAAAGTCTCAAAAGGATAGTAACCTTAGGAACTATTACAGATTTAGAATATGTCAGGTCTCAGCCCAGAGTATGGAAGGTGAGAGTTAGCAATGGAGTTTGGTTTTCCAGTCATGGTTGAGATTCAATGGCTATAAGGAGGAGAAAGAGGTTTTGTTGAAACTTTTCTTTCCTGGTATATCTATGCAATTTCAAGAGTTCTTGCTCCAATGCCCGTCATTATAGGTGGGTTTGCTTTTGGAAAACTATATGAAACGATTGGTTACAACAAGGAAATTATTTCTCTGGGACAATTTTCTGAGCTAAATGCTTCTTACTCAACTAAACTTAGTAAGGTAACCATTTTAGAGCAAGAAGTGGGAAGTTGGACACGTTTAGAGAATATGGGTAGTTTTGTTTTTTTTTTTTTTTTTTTTTTTTTTTTTTTTTTTTTTTTTTTTTTTTTTTTTTTTTAATATACTCAAGAGTTAAAAGTTATAATGTAGCAACATCTTTCTAAAAAACAATCCCTTTCACTAATTGTTGTAGGGATTTTAGCAAATGAGAGGTTGAAGTCTGGATACACTCAAACTTTACTTACTGGTACTTTATCGACTTCAAACTCAGTGGGATAAAGCTTTATTTCGAACCCCATATGTTGGTGGACCACATATCCCTGAGTCATTATCTTTGTCAGCTGATGCCCAAATAGCTTCAGCTACTGCACTTCTTACAGCTACAGGTAGTGTGTTCCATTGATAAATAACTTTTTGGTGTGCTTTATGTTTCAAATATACTTTGGCTATTCATGGCCGCCAATATTGTTAATCTAACATAATGAGTAGTTATTTCTTTGTCAATGCAATGCCACACGGAGGACAACCATTCCGTGGTACAGCCATAGCTAATAGGCGCGGGCGTATCAGCGGTAGATGTAGTTACACTATTCATGAATATATATTTTAGGTAGTGTCTTAGACTCTTAGGTGGAAAATGTGTTGTTGTTAGATGCTGAGTAACTATAGATACCAGGCGTACACGTCCAAGAGCAAGTGGTATTTTATCGATCTCATGGTAACTTGCTTTTTGTTCTTCGTATGATATTTGTGACCAGTAAATGCTAAATGAATGCCTTTTCCTTGGTACAGGTCAGCAGGCTGAGTTACATGGTCAGGCTTCGATCTATTGCCCGTGACACCTGGAGAAAGGCAACAAATAGAGGTACGTGTCACCCTGCTTGCCTATATATCTTCGGAAGTGCATGAGCTTGGGATACTCAACAAAGAAGAGTAACAACATAATCATGCAATGTAATTATTAAGAACCATCTCCACCCTTTCTATTATTTATTTTTTTCATGTGATTAACAGTTGATTTTGTACGTAGGCTGGTGGAACTTATGGACTGATGCCACCTTACAGCCCAAACCAAGCAAATGCATTACAAAGAGGATCTTCAAGGAACTTTGTAGTTTCGCCAATCGGTTATATGGGCTCTCCTTATCCAGCCATTCCCAGGCTTCAATATCCTTTTGCATACCCTGGAGGAATGAGGCCTTTCAGTGGCCCGTCTAGCCCAATACCACCAGAAACTGCTAGTAATCATACTACAACATCTTCGACTGCCGGTGGAAGTGCTACTGACCATATTGAAGGTTGTTAAAGATCTTTTGGGTGAAAATTGAGTGATTCAGGGTGGGTGGAGTAAAGTCAAAACGGGCTTGGTTTGGTTGACCTCTAAGCATATTTTGTTAGTAATTTATAATTAGTAGTTAACACGTTAAATATGTCAACAAAACCAAGGTATTTATGGTTTATTCGCTATGACCTTAATGCATGTGAAACCAAGGTATTTATGGTTTATTGTTGTTTCATGAATGTTCTACTGAAAATTATATGAATTATTATAATGTTATGCAAATTGGATATTAAAATGTATTGGTTATGCTCTGTTATAGGTTATTCCATGTGAACAGGGTTTTGTCGCTCAGCTGAATGAGTATCGTCACCTCAAGAAACGTCCCACTGAGTTTGAAGTCGATAAAGTATACAGGTATTTGCATCATATTTCAATTTTTAAGACCTTTACTTACCTGTACTTACAACCATAATAGCTTTCGATTGGCCTCAACTCAGAGTATGGAAGGTGAGAGTTAGCAATGGAGTTTGGTTTTCCAGTCATGGTTGAGATTCAATGGCTATAAGGAGGAGAAAGAGGTTTTGTTGAAACTTCTCTTGCGTCTGTATTAAATGGAGGACTTGGTTTCCCTGCATCCATTAGGCTAAGAAATTGCATTGCGGGTATGGCTTATACCTATGAAATATCTTTTCCAGTCACCAAAGCGATAGAAGCCGATAGATATTCACAGAAGACAACAGCCACACAAAAAACAAATATGATTATGTCATCTAACATCATTACTTTTCCAGATCAAAATACGCAATTGCAATGAAAAATATTGGTAGAATAGTAAGAAACAATCTGTGTGTGATGCTTAGAAATTAGGGCCTTGGTTATCTCAGAAACTTTCAGCATATTTACTCTATCAAATTTAGGGCTTTTGCATATCAAACTTACTACCACAGTAAAATAGTTGTTCCAGCACATGAAATGTTGATATGGTAAAGAACATTCTCAACCTTTGTCTACTATTTGTTTTTGAATTTAGGGATGACGTTGAAATGAAAGATGGTTGGACTTATGCATCTATTAGTTTTTAGTTAGAAATTATTCTTACACTTGCAGCATTTTGATAGTACAAATTTTGATTTGATACATATCTTCTTTTTTGTTACAATATAAAGGTACTTGGTGGGATGAGAGGAATGCCAAGTGGATATCGTAAAATCATGGGTGGTAAAACATCATTGGTGATAGTTTCAAGTGTTACATGATTTTATGATGGGTTGATGACAATTTGTGAAGGAAGGTAATTTTATAAAGTTTTGTGGTTAAATGTAAAGATAAGAAAATAGCACAGGCTAAATTCTTGAGCCTATTAATCGATCGTAGCATCTTACTATTGTACTTCTATGATTTTTAAACCGCAAAATAGTTATGTGGTGCAACATCAGACAAGTACACATTACACAAGCTCTCTTTGTAAATGCTCCAAAAAAGTTAAGCCACATTATGAACCTCTACGAATCGATAGAAAACGTTGTCACCTTGGAAAATCAGGTAGATGTATAGCTTCTGAAACACTTACTTACCGATTCGTTTAACTTTGGAAATGAATTGCAGATTTATGTGACAGAAGCAGAAACTGATATCTATGCAATTTCAAGAGTTCTTGCTCCAATGCCCGTCATTGTAGGTGGGTTTGCTTTTGGAAAACTATATGAAACGATTGGTTACAACAAGGAAATTATTTCTCTGGGACAATTTTCTAAGCTAAATGCTTCTTACTCAACTAAACTTAGTAAGGTAACCATCTTAGAGCAAGAAGTGGGAAGTTGGACACGTTCAGAGAATATGGGTAGTTCTTTTTTTTTTTTTTTTTTTTTTTTTTTTTTTTTTTTTTTTGAATAAACTCAAGAGTTAAAAGTTATGATGTAGCAATATCTTGCTCAAAAACATTTCCTTTCACTAATTTTTTGACTAATTGTTGTAGGGATTTTAGCAAATGAGAGGTTGGAGTCTGGATACACTCAAACTTGCATCAAATTATGACCAGACACAGATATAAAGTATACAAGTATTTGCATCATATTTCAATTTTTAAGACCTTTACTTACCGGTACTTATAGAAAGGTTGCTAAAAAGGAACATTTATTTAAAGCTTCATGGGGCTTTCCGATATACATGGGGCTTTGAGATACATAGGGATATGGTTCATAAATTTCCATATAAATTAAGCCTTGTGATCACTTCAATCATATTCGTTGGTCGTATTATATTTTTATTCTTCCGTACAGCTTCTCATTTTTTCAATACAGACACAGATCCATAGTTTTTTTCCATACTAATCATACACATCTTATATCGTATTCTGATGAAGCTTTTCTAAATGCTTGGTTACCTTTTTGCTAGAGTTCATGTTAGCACAAGGTCTTTAACAAAAAAGATAACATAATCAGAAGCACTTCATGCAAAAATCTTAATGTGAAATATTGGGGTGCAGTCTTGAGGTATGATTTAGACGTATGATAAAGTGGGATCTTTGATAACTGTTGTTACTTGAAGTACACGGTTAAATGGCTTGACTGGAGTGACTCCGTTATACCGGAAAAACTTTTAATGTTTGACGCCACTGATACTTGGCAGAACATAGGAATCCATGATTGCTTGATAAGTTAAAACATAAGTATTTAGTAAAAAGGATTAAAGCTTTTTGTGATCATGGTAAATTAGTTGACTATTATTGTACATATAAAATATGATATAGAACAATCTACCAATGGAGTGGCTTGCATTGATTACATTTCCAAAGAGTGGTACTGGAATGGGATCTCTACAATGTAGATTAGAATTCAAATACAAAAAACGAAAAAGAAGATATGGTTTGATCTTATTAGACAGCCAACGGAAGAAGAGATAGCAAAGAAAGTTGTAATTCCCTTAAAAGATACCGTGAAGTTACAAAAGTATCGAAGCCCATTGTGTCTCTTAATAGAAAGAATCCAGTCACACAGGAAGAGTTTATCGACATTTTTGCAGGCAATGATGGCAACGATAGACGACAACCTGTGCTCTTCTCATGCTTGCACTGAATGATGTGGTAATTTCATTATTTCATAATTCCTGTAAAAGAATGCAACTTCTGTTTAGATTATCAAGAATAAAGTTTAATGTATATGTGCAACTTGATTCATTAAAACCAAACGAAAACTTGGCAATCAGATATAGATATGGATTCGACGGTAAAGGCTACAAAACACTGGGAGAATTCGTGGGTAACATAAGTATATAAAGGGAGATGGTTAGGAAGTATGAAGTTAAAAGCAACTAATGAAGGTCAAACATCCGGCTCAAGTCGAATATCTGCGTCACAATCTCTTATGAAGCAATCAACCAACTGCATTTTCTACATGTATAAATAGTTATGTATATTGATGAGTGTGTAAATACTCATCATTTTATTCCCGTTTAAACTGCAAAAACATTTAAAAACACTCAGAAATGCTTCAAAATGCAGAAAATATCCTTGAATTGTGTTTTATCTGTTTCATGTGCAAAAGGATTGAAAACGGGACGAAAACGAACACTTTTGGATTGACTCAGAAATAATTGTGCATTTGATCAAGTGAAGACGAAAGTCAAAGACAGAGTCAAAGTCAACCCCCCAAAATCCCTAAATGACACAAATGGTCCCTGGGAATAATTTCTATTTTTGGCAGCAATAGTCCTTGGATTTTCAGAATATGACAACATTGGTCCCTTAAAGTTTAAACCAAATCCAATTCTAATCCTATCAAACCCAAATAATAAACCCGGATCAAACTAAACTAAAACCCACCAAACCCAATCCTAAACTCTAACCTAGCCCACTCACTAAAATAAACCCAAGCCCAATTTCTTAAATAAGCCCAACCCCTTTCTGAGTTAACCCAGAGTTTGACTTCGGTCAAACTCATCTTCTTCCTAAACTACCCCGCCAAAACCGAAACCACCCTTCACCCACAGTATTTTCCTGACACCACCCCCTCCTCCTCAACACTCTACCTAACAAACCAAAAGCAATTAATGCTTCTTCCCCATTTCACTCCATCAGAGATAGTGGATTTTTCCACTATCTCAATTTTGGCGCCAAATTCAGTTTCAAAGGCTGAGATCACTTCAGACCAATCCAAGGGTGCAGAATGGATCAGAGAAGAAGATTAGACATATCCCATCTTAGTTTTGTATATATAGGAGACAATGTAACCTGTGATAAGAAGTTAGTTAATTTTCCTTAATCGTTTTTATTTTATCAAGTCTTTCCTTATTGTAATTTTCAAGTTCCAGTGTTAATTCAAGTCATTTACAGTTATATTGTTATAATTTCAAGCTCTCTTTTACTCATTATCAGTTTTTATAAATTTCAAGTTCACTTTAAATCGTATTAAATGATATAAGTTGTTAATAATCACTCAAAAGCCATAATTACCCTTCCTATAAGCTTATAAAAGCTTTTCATAGCTTTGTGTAAGCTTATATTAGTCTCAGTAAGTTCCAATTTCAAAAAATGAAGAAAGTCAACAAAAGTCAACCTGATCAAGCTTTTGAAGAAATGGTGTTTATCCTTTGAAGTGCAGATTTCCAAGAGTTGTCTGAGCTTAATCAAAGCACAGATTTGTGAAAAGAAATCCTTGTTTAGCTAGGGTTGTGCAAGTGAGTTCTAAATTTATATTGCATACTAGTTAAGTTAATTTTTATTTGCACTGTTCCATAGCTTATTTAAATTGCTTATTGTCATTTCCTTGCTTATCTGTGGTATTTGGAGTAAAATTAGCTTAGTTTGATCAGCAGTTTTAGCTTTAATCTCATTTTCCTTGTAATAGCCTAAATCAGCCATAATAGCCAATTTTGGCTTATTGCTTATCTAGTGCTTTTTCCAAATTGAAGTTTGCTCATTTTGCCTTAATTAAGTTAGTTTATCATTTATAAGTAAGAATTATAAGTTAAATTGGTGTTTCCTAGTGTTAAATCCCAAATCTGCATTATAAAGGGGTGTTTGGTTTAATCAGTCAAACGGGTCAAAACCCATTTTTACTGTTCATGTGCCATAGTTCTAAGTTTAATCTTGCCTAATTAATCATATGGAAGTTGTTAGAATAAGTTGTTGGCCTGTTTTTGGAGATTTGTAGGTTTCTTTGAACTAGTGCAAAAGTTAGCATCAAAACTGAGCCAATAAGCTCAGTATAAGCTGAGCTTGTTTAGACAAGAAATTTTGTGATTTTTAAGTTCATTTCATAAGTTTAAGTGTGTATCATTAAGTTTGTAGTATTTCAGTTGGTTTTGAAAGACTTAAGTGCAATTTTCCATCTCTGCTGCTTCAGTATACACTGAGCAGATCTGAGCTTTTTCTCAGCTGTTTATCTGCTTATTCCCTTGTACTTATTCCATGGTTTTCAGTTTGCTTATAGCTTATAGTATTTGTTTTTAGTTTCTAAGCCTGGAATTCAATTTGTAGCTTACTTAGTGGCTTAATTCCGGTCTGCAATCTTTACCCATTTCACTGATCCAAGCTTGCAATTAAATTTTTGGTTTCTAGACCATCTAATCTTGTGCTCAATAAGAGTTTAATTGGTTGTTATAAATTGGGGCTTTTAGCATTTTAGTATAGCTTATAGTACAGAGAAGCTTTTTCCCCCATATTATTCCATTTATCAGCTTATTTAAGTGCTTAAAATCTGTCTGCAAATTGGGGCTTTATCTGTCATTTCTGCACAATCAGTGATACTGCATAACTGCTTATCAGCTTATTGTCTTGTGCTTATTTATGCTTATTCTGTTGTTTTAAGCTTCTATTAGTATATTAAATCTATTTCCTAGCCTGTGGTAATTTTTAGAGCTTTTTACCTTATTTTTGGGCTTATTCCCAAACTGCTTATTAGCCCAACTGCTTATTAGGGTTTAGATAACTTGTAATTTTATTTTTCCTAGACTTAGAATATTAATTTAGACTTAACTTGAATTTTTCAGATTTTTCCTAAGTCATTTACTATTTTTAATCATTTTAATTAGTTTATAACAGTTTTTAATTCATAATAAATTAAATAATAATCAGAAAAATATAAATCTTTTTTGTAAAATTTTCTTTTATTATTTAGGATTTAAGAAAAATAATTTTGCACTTGTAGGATTAATTTTGAGATATTTCACTTTTTAATCCCGTTTTTAGATTTCTCGTTACGCGTTTTTAATATAATTTGTGTTAATCCTTAATTTTATTTTGAGAATTTGTTTCTCATTATTTAATTAGAACATCATAAAAGCAAAAATTCCATATCATCAGTCACTTTAATCCCAAACCTTAACGGTTGTCCATTCCATCCTCGTTGGGAAACGACCCGGGTAATCACTTGCCTGGTATCACACACACAACGTGAGTTTTTGCAAGTTAGCCTTTTTCCTAAAAGGTTGATTTGTCTTTATTCACGTGTATCCGTCTGCATATTATTTATATATACACTTTAGCACGGATCAAATTTTGGCGCCGCTGCCGGGGAGGTTGTATTGCGACAATATTGTTTAAAGTTTTAAACGATTAGTGACTTGAGATCCTTCTTTCAGAAGTTTCCACTTTCATAAACCATATGAAATACAAAAATATTTTTCTTTTCTTTTATATATATAATATCATATAAAAATAAAAAACCCAAAAACATTTTTCGTTTTATTGTTAAAATAAAAGATTAAAAGCAAAATTAATATAATATTCCTCAACTTGGGTATTATCATAATAAGTTCCCAAACATCAGATTAAAACTTATCTTTGTGTCGCTTGCGAATTCGGCTCACCTTTGATTGATAAACAAACTATAACGGAGGTTTAAGGATAGTTTGACATTAAATTGTCGAACTGAAAGAAGCGGGTTTTTAAGGAGCATTTATTGCCCACCTTTGCTTCTCCGCCACTCTGTGCGTTTTTCAGTCAGAGAGCTACCGTACGCTGGTTGATTTAAGGTTTAAGTTCCTTGTGTTTTGCTTCGATCTTGTTTTAATTGAAATATTTTATTTAGTGCATGCGCACTCGTTCTTCCACGTCGACAAGTCCTTTACGTGAACTCGTAGATATTCCGAGAAGACGTAATCGTAGACGTGCTGCCCGAATAGTCGAACCCGAGATTCGTGCTATTCCCACTGTCATCATGGCAGAAGACCGTCCTATGAATGAGCTTCTCCAAGCTCCCACCGAGGGCTATGGAGATGCCATTGTTGTTCCAGCCATCGTGGCTGAGAATCTTGAGCTTAAAACCGGGTTGATAAACCTTGTAACATCGCGTCAATTCTATGGTTTTGAAAGGGACGATCCTCAAGATCACATTCGATGGTTCAATAAAATCACATCCACCATCAAATGCAAAAATGTCCCTGAAGAGGCAATCAAACTTCTTCTTTTCCCGTTTTCCATCGATGGGGCTGCCAAGAATTGGCTTGACAAACAACCCCCTCGATCAATTGAAACATGGGAAGATTTGGTTCAGAAGTTCGTAAATGAATTCTTTCCTCCTTCTAAAACCACGCATCTTAAAAATGAAATCATGAAATTCAAACAGAAATTTGATGAATCATTTGGTGAGGCATGGGATCGTTTCAAAGGATTGCTTCGCAAATGTCCTCATCATGGTTTCACCGAGTTGATGCAAATGGGCATTTTCTACAATGGCTTAAACCCATCTGACCAAGATTCTCTCAATGCCTCAGCTGGAGGTAATTGTGAGGACCTTGGTTATACACGGTTAAGGTGGTTAAACCTTGTGTCTTTGTGTATGAGATATATTGACTTAATATGATTAAGCACGCGGAATTTACTTAACCACACTTAGAAGGTTATGTATGTTATGGAAATGGAAGAATTATGTTTGTTACTTAACAATGAACAAAGAAAGTATTTCACTAAACGATTCAATATTATTCCAAATAATACAAGTGATCTTGAGTTTCTCACTGGGGTTACAAAACCTTGAATCTTATGTTACAACTTGTGATTTGTGTTTGTTCTATGTCTTAACAGTTATTCAATTATTTTTTTTTTCGTACATAATCACTAGTCTAAGATCTCTTTTATAGTTGCAAAAGATCTTTACAAATTGCTAAAAGTCTTGACCGACTTACTTGGTTAACTTATGCATATTGGTGTCAGTACATAAGATACAACATGTATCTATGTATACAACTTGTTAACTAAGCACATGGAGTAAGATATTATCTACCGTATATGTTTGACCAAAATACAACAAATATCTTCTTGATCTTATCCTATGAGTCACTGATCAGCAGTACCATATACAACTAGCAGTACCTTCAACTTGAACTAGCAGTACCTTCTTGCTCTAGCAGTACCTTCATGTACTAGCAGTACCTTGATCATGAACTAGCAGTACCTTCGACTTAGAGTAAATTCTAATACTCTAACTTCAGAATATTTAATTCCCAACAATCCTCCCCTAAACATGTGAATTAATTCAAACATGTTTTCTGAATTAAATGAGGACTTGTGAAGATCTTTCAAACATTTCTTGAATCTGAACTATTCTTCTTATTCTGAACTCATCTGCCTTGTTCTTCTTTGACTTCAGCAATATCAAAACATTGTACCAAAAGATGGTGCAATTTCCTTGGATGGAGGAATTGTAAGAGGCAATGATTTCAACAAGTGAAATCATCTATCAGCATGCCTTTGCAAGTGATAAACAAACATAATGAACTGAAATTGAAACTTTCCTTCGTTTGATCTAGATAGAACTTTCTCCTTTAGAAATGCTTCATCCCTTCTAGATATTTGATCTGTTCTAATCATTTTCAATCTCTACATCATCTTGTATGCTCTTGTCTTCTCCTTCCATATATTGGTTTATTCTTCATTTTCTGGGAAATTATTTCCTCCCCTGAAGAAAATAACTTTTGTTTCCTCCCCTTGTTTGGAAGATCTCACTATGTACCTTTGACTGATCTATCAATATGTAACTTTTGTTGTCAGACAATATTGTACATGAAGCCATCAATTCCTTAAGAGTTTAAGTTTCTGTCCTCATCACTTCTAGGTGTGTTAACTCCTATGAGAGGTGAATCAGTGGATATTTTGATTCATAATCCATTAATGAATGGTTTTTCTGAATCCTTGAAAATCCTTTTAAGAAATCATTTAACTTAGTAGTATGTTCATGATTTTTAGAATTGAAAAATCATACTACATTCAACCATTTTTGAAAGAATCAAGTGTGTAACAGACACCTAATCAAAATTTTGGTTTAAAAATAACCTCTGGTTGTGTGAGAACCAATGTATTTCAGTTATCACTAACTGCCTGTGAAAAGATAAATCTATTCAAAAGATTTTCTTGACAGGGTTTCCAGCTCATAGTAATTGTTACCTCCAACACAAGTGTTAGATTCACTTTCACTAGCTGTTATTTCTATCAGATGTCCTTAGACTAACTCATTATACTTGAAAGTATAAAATGATAGAAATTGAGTTGTATCAGTTACTATCTGATCAACTAAGTCATCAATTCAATGTGAAATATCATAACTAGATTTCAAGAAAGAAGTTTTAAGGAGGTTTGATTCCTAAACTCAGTCCATCATAAATCTACTATGGTCAGCAATTTGATAAGAATTCTGCTGTTCCTATTTCATTTGAAATATCCTTTGTGTTCACATATTCATACCTGAAATAGTTAGTCTAAAACCAAAAGAACAATGTACAAAGTACTTGTCTTGCATTAGTATAATCATAAAACCAACTGTATGAATAACACAATTCAAATTTTGATATATTAGCAGTACCTTATAAATCCAGCAATACCAACAAAAATTTATGTACAAAAACACATCATATTGAAAATTTAAAGATTAAGCATTCCAATACTTGCTATTAAGTACTGAAACCTTGAAACATCAAAAGCTTTTGTTAACAGATCTGCAAAATTATGCTCTGAAGCAATTTTAAGAACTTGAATTAATCTTTTCTCATTGCAATCTCTTATAAAGTGATGCCTAATTTCAATGTGTTTTGTTTTAGAGTGTTGTACCGGATTTTTAATAATACAAATTGTACTACTATTATCAATATAAATAACAGTGTTTAAGAAATTGTACCCATAATCAAGAAGTTGGTTTTGAAGCCATAGAACTTGACTAGAGCAACTTGCAGCAGCTATATATTCAGCTTCAGTTGTTGAATTTGCCACACTTGTCTGCTTCTTACACTGCCATGAGACAAGTCTACACCCAAGGAATTGACATCCTCCAGTTGTTGACTTTCTGTCTAAGCTAGCACCAGCATAATCACTATCCGAATATGCTACCAAGTCAAAAGGAGATTCTCTAGAATACCATATACCCAACCTTGGTTGACCTTTGAGATATCTAAAAATTCTCTTGACTGCAGTTAAATGAGAAACCTTTGGAGTAACTTGAAATCTTGCACAGACACAAACAGGAAACATGATATCAGGTCTAGATGATGTAAGATACATCAAAGAGCCTATCATAGATCTGTAATTGTGTACATCTACATTTTCTCCATCTTCATCTTTCAGAAGGTGCTTCTCTGAGTGTAAGTTCTCCCATAGAACTCATCTGAAACTTATCTTTCATAAGCTTCTCAAATTCTAAACACATTTCCTTCCTTGTAGATCCAAAGATAATGTCATGTCCACATACACCTGCACTAACAGAAGATCCTTCTTGTGCTGTTTGATGAAAAGTGTCTGATCAATCTTTCCTCTTTGAAATCCATTTTCTAATAAGTAGGAAGCAAGTGTTGCATACCAAGCTCTTGGTGCCTGATGAAGGCCATAGAGAGCTTTCACTACTCTGTACACTTTGTTTGGATGTAATGGATCAATGAAACCAGGAGGTTGTGAAACATACACCTCTCTTCCAATTTCACCATATAAAAATGCGCTTTTGACATCCATTTGATAGACTGTGAAGCCTAAAAATGAAGCATAAGCTAGAAACAGCCTAATTGCCTCAATCCTTGCTACTAGAGCATAAACTTCATCATAATCTATTCCTTCTTCTTGTGTGTACCCTTGTGCTACTAGTCTAGCCTTATTCTTGATCACAATTCCTCTTTCATCCCTTTTGTTCTTAAAAACCCATCTAGTGCCAATTAGCTTTTCACCTGTAGGTAAATCAGCTAGCACCCAAACCTTTTGAATCTTGAACTGAAGAAGCTCTTCTTGCATAGCCTCTACCCAGCTTGAATCATCTAGGGCTGTAAGAATATTCTTTGGTTCCTTTTGAGAGAGAAAACATACAAAGAAACATGAGTTTGAAAGTTCATGTTGTTTTGAAGCATAAAGGGCATCAAGAATCCCTTGTTGGTCTGAAGAGACCAATTGTCTTCTTGTCTTCACACCAGATTGTATATCTCCAATCACATTATCCAGGGAGTGAACTTTGTGAATTATTGTGTGTGGTGTAGTAGGAACATGATAAGATGATGAAAGATTAGTTAAATCCACTTCATCTTCTTGGAACTCTGCATCTTTCAAGTGTGAAGGACCAGCAGGACCTTCAACTGAACTAACAGTTCCTTCAAATGAACTACCAGTACCTTGAGAAGTACTAACAGTACCTTTCTCTGTCTCAGCAGTACCATCAATATTGAACATATTGAGTTGTTCCTTTGTTCCAACATCTTTTCTTTGAGCCTCAACATCTTCTTTTGTTTTACCAGAAGAAGATTCATCATTGTTTGAAGCTAAATCCACACTGGTACTTGACCACAATGGCATAATGACATCAGATTGATCTTTATCTAACTCCACCTCATTTGTTGCTTGTGAACCTGAAAAATTATTAGTTTCTGCAACAACAGGTAAATAATTCATAGAGTTTGTTAGATAATCAAGATCAAATATCCATTTGGGTCCTTGACCTACTACATTGGATTTGTTTTCCTGAAACTCCACATGTAGTTCTTCTTGAACTTTCTCAGTTCTTAAGTTGTAAACTCTAAAAGCTTTGCTAACAAGAGAATATCCAACTAAGAAACCTTCATCTGCTTTACCATCGAATTTTCCTAAATGGTCTAAGGTATTGAGAATTGTCACATGACATCCAAAAGGTCTAAGAAATCCTATTGCAGGAGTTCTACCATTAAAGAGTTCATATGATGTCTTATTGTGAGGCTGCACAACTAAAACTCTATTTTGAACATAGCAAGCAGTGTTAATTGCCTCTGCCCAAAAGATTATAGGAAGCTTAGAATCAGCTAACATTGTTCTAGCAGCTTCAATTAGTGTTCTATTCTTTCTTTCAACCACTCCATTCTGTTGTGGTGTTCTAGCAACACTATATTCTCTCCTAATACCTTTTTCTTTGCAGAAATCATCCATAACTCTATTTCTAAACTCTGTCCCATTATCACTCCTAATGACTTTTACTTTCTTGCTTACTTGGTTTTCTATCAGTGTAATGAATTCCTTAAGAATGCTTGATGTCTCATCCTTAGTGGCTAAAAAGAAAACCCATGTAAATCTGCTATAGTCATCAGTTATAACAAGACAATATTTTTTATGTTGTATACTCCTTACTGAAACTGGTCCAAATAAGTCCATATGCAGCATAAACAATGACTGATTGTTAGAGTTAAAAATTTTGGGCTTACAAGTGGCCTTGTGTTGTTTGCCTTTTAGACAAGCAATGCATGTTTGATCATTTTCAAATCTTTTGTGAGGTAAACCTCTTACCAAACCATTCTTAACAATTTTATTTATGGTTTTGAAGTTAATATGACCAAGCCTTCTATGCCATAACATTGATTCATCCAATGTGGCCTTTGATACAAGACAAGTTAAATCTTATTTAGGAATGATGTTCTTCATATCAACACTATACATATTGGCCTTTCTAGGAATTCTAAGAAGTACTTGATTTTCATCAGGCATCTTAAAATCCTTAGATAGAACAAGACATTCAGTGTCAGTAAAAAGCACATTATTCTTTTTGTCACACATTTGTGAAACACTAAAAAGATTATACTTTAACTCTTGTACATAGTACAAATTTTCAAAATCTAAATTTCCGGTTTTAATAGTACCTTTACCAGAAATTTTGCCACGAAAACCACCTCCAAAGGTAACATATCCTCCATTGAATTCTTGAAAATCTGAAAGATAAGACATGTTGCCTGTCATGTGATTGGAACATCCACTATCTGAGTATCCTTGATCTTGATGATCAATAGAATGTCCCTGCACACAAATAAGAGAGTTAGTTTTCTTTGGGGATCAAAGCCATTACTGACTTGAATTTGCCTCTTGCATCAATATAATTTAATCGTTTAAGGACTGTTGATGCAACATTGGATTTTTGAATCCAACATGCTGAGGCCTTAACAGCATTTGCCCTATTACCCTTAGCAGCAGAGTGAATAACATGTTCAGCAGAGTCTGCTAACTTTGAAGTCACACCCTTTGGTCTCCAAATTTGTTTGTGGACCACTGCTTTTGTTTGAATGGGTCTTAGAACAGTTTTAGATGCATGTATGAAAGTTGTTTTTGCATCCTTAGCTGTTGATTTTGGGTTAACAGTCATCATAGGTCTAACAGTACCTTTTGATCTACCAGTACCTTTAATTTGTTCTGGCAGTACCTTTATGTATGTATTAGCAGGACCTTTTTGTCTATCAGGACCTTTGGGTCCAGACTTGTTTGAGACTGTTCTGGGTTTTGTTCTATGAGTGTTAGAGTGAAAAGGAGTTTGAGAAGTTTGCCTTTTGTAGTTCACCCTATTGTTTTCATACCCAGTTACCCTTTGGTTGCAGAAAGCTGCAAGATGGTCAAAACTACCACATGTATAACAAGCTTTATTGTAAAATGCAAAGTCATCACCTAATTGGTTAGACTTGAGGTTGTTCCAATTCCTTTGGTTACCTCTGAGCTTGTTTGTAGTTCTATATTGTTCACAATATCTAACTAGTTTCCTAACAGTCTTAACATTTGACTTAGGCCTGTTTGTAGTTCTAGTGTTGTGATTGACTATCTTAGGAATACTTGTTCCTACTTTCTTAACCAATACAGGTTTAGACATAACCTGTTCTTCTTCACTATCGCTATCAGTTGTACAATCTTCAACAACTATAGCATCTCCTTTCTTAACAAAGGACACCTTGTCCTGATAAGATAAAGTTTTATCTAAACTTTTACTTACCTTTTCTATCTTTGGAGATTTAGTGACCTTAGAACCATATTCCATGATTGGTTCTTGAAACTCAGGTAACCCTGTGTGTGCTAAATCAATACCTGGAGGTGAATGAACACCTCTGTATGGTGGGGGTACAGACTTAAATCCAACACCAGAATTAACTTTATCAATAACTTGGGCTTCCCAAAGCTTATTGAATCCTTCTGAGGAATGTGCTAAAACATCCACAGAAACCTTTACATTTTCTCTTTCATTTTTGTGTTTAGCTAATGATTCATTCAACTCAACAATACACTCATCTCTGATCTTAATGTCATTTTTTAGTATATTGATGTCATCAGCAAAATGAATTTCATTATTTTTAAAATGTAAGACTTGTTTTTCTAAAACAGCTAGACCTATTTTGTGATTAGCCAAATTAAAAAGAGAGTTAAGTAGCTCTTCTTTATGAGCTTCAAATCTCTTATTAAGGTCTTCATAAGCTTTAAGATTAGGACATGATTCAGTACAAGATGTAATATTGTTTACCTCTGAATCAGAATGGGCCATTAGAGCAAATTCATTGGCCAAAAGAGCATCATTTGGTGGTGCATCCTCTTCAATAGCCATAGAGCTCCAATCATAACCAATACCATCAATAGCCAACATAGCCTTTGGCTCTTCAACAGTAACTTCTTTTCTCCTATCTTGCTTATACCATGTGTTTCTATTCTCCTGCTTTCTTGGGCTTCTACACTCCTTAGCAAAGTGTCCTAACCTATGACAGTTGAAACACTCCACTTTCTTCTTATCAAACCCTGCAGTATCATTACCATTTATGGTAATTTGCTTCCCAGTTCTTTGCTAATGCTTCTTGGCTCTCATGCTGAGCAAAGCAACCTGCCATTTGATGTCCATCTCTTCCAAATCATCACTATCAACCTGCTCTAGGTCTTCATGATTTAGAGGAGAACCACTAGACTGACTAGATATAAATACATAGAATGCTGGATCACCAAGTCCTGCAACAGTCTTATGTGCACTAGTAGAAGGACCACCATTTGTAGCATTAGAAACACCTTCAACTTCTTCTACCTCTTCAGCCTTACCAATACTAGGAGATGACAAAAGTGCCACGTTCCCAGAACTAGTACCATAAATTCCAGACTTTCTAAGACTTTGTTCAACAATTTTGAAGTTGTTGTATAAATCATTGAGCTTCATTGTTTCAATGTCTGGTTTGTTCATCCAGACAATAACATGAGTGTGGAACTCATCAGGTACACTTCTTAAGAACTTCATGTTGAGATCTTTCTTCTCTGTCTCAACACCCAACACAGCTAACTGACTGACAAGCTTATGTAATCTTGAGAATAGCTTATCAAGAGACTCATTACTAAAAGCAGTAAAGTTTTCAAATTGTTGCTTCAGTAGTGTCTTCTGTGTCTTTTTGGTAGTTTCATTACCACCAAAATATGCACAAATCTCTTCAAAAAGAGTTTTTGCATCAAGATACTTGTTGAATGATAGCATCTGCTCACCAGGAATGGTCATGAGCAGCAAATTTCTTGCTTTCTGATCATTTCTCTTCAGTATCTTCTCTTCATTTGACACTGGCCCAGTATTCCTTTTCCTACTTGTTTTACCTTCTAGGACAACCTCTGAGTAGCTTGGTGAAAAGGAATCACCATATATAATTATATCCCAAAGAGTATAATCTTGGACCATGAAATATTGCTCAATTCTCATCCTCCATAACTCAAACTCATTGGGTTTGATCATGGGCAACTTTGCAGCAACATTTGTTTGAGCATCATGTGGATCCATTTCTGTTTCTTCTAATTCAAGTATATCAACCCTAAGCTCTGATACCAACTGTGAGGACCTTGGTTATACACGGTTAAGGTGGTTAAACCTTGTGTCTTTGTGTATGAGATATATTGACTTAATATGATTAAGCACGCGGAATTTACTTAACCACACTTAGAAGGTTATGTATGTTATGGAAATGGAAGAATTATGTTTGTTACTTAACAATGAACAAAGAAAGTATTTCACTAAACGATTCAATATTATTCCAAATAATACAAGTGATCTTGAGTTTCTCACTGGGGTTACAAAACCTTGAATCTTATGTTACAACTTGTGATTTGTGTTTGTTCTATGTCTTAACAGTTATTCAATTATTTTTTTTCGTACATAATCACTAGTCTAAGATCTCTTTTATAGTTGCAAAAGATCTTTACAAATTGCTAAAAGTCTTGACCGACTTACTTGGTTAACTTATGCATATTGGTGTCAGTACGTAAGATACAACATGTATCTATGTATACAACTTGTTAACTAAGCACATGGAGTAAGATATTATCTACCGTATATGTTTGACCAAAATACAACAAATATCTTCTTGATCTTATCCTATGAGTCACTGATCAGCAGTACCATAAACAACTAGCAGTAACTTCAACTTGAACTAGCAGTGCCTTCTTGCTCTAGCAGTACCTTCATGTACTAGCAGTACCTTGATCATGAACTAGCAGTACCTTCGACTTAGAGTAAATTCTAATACTCTAACTTCAGAATATTTAATTCCCAACAGTAATTTTTTGAGCAAATCCACTAAGGAAGCCATTGCACTCATTGAAAATAAGTCAAAGGTCGGCACTGCACGAACCAGGCCATATAATTCTCAGGCTAGTGCTGGTCCTTCCACTTCATCTCCCGTGAGTTCTCCTAGTACTGATACTCAGCTTGCTGAACTCACGAAGGCTATTCAAGCTTTGGTTTTCTCCTCACAAAAGAAAGATTCTGCTCCACAAACTTCTCACACTGCTGAAGTAAAAAAGATGGAAGTTTGTGTTACTTGTGGTGGTCCTCACGCTTACTACAATTGTACTGCCACCGATGGCACTCCATTTGATGTTAATGCTATAGCCGGAACTTCCAATCAAGGAGGTAATCAATACCGTCCTCAAGTGGAACCAAATTACCGTGCTAGCAACCAAATTGGACCACCCGGATTTCCTCCACCCAACAATCCAAATAGGATTAATCCTAATCAACAAAAAGGGCAAAACATGCAAAATCAATTTCATGCCCCGAACAATCAATACCCACCCCAAAGGGGTAATCAAGGGTATTCAGCTCCTAATTACCAAGGACCTCTCTCAAATGAACTTGATAACTACATCAAGGTTAATGAGACCAAAATGAGGGCAATGCAAAATCAAATCTCTAATTTGAAGAATGAATTTCAATCTTCAATACACAAGCAAGGAACTGAGCTAAAGAATGAGCTTTCAAACAAAATTGATCATTCTCAAAGCGAAGTTAAGAATATGCTTGCCAGTCTCATGAACCATCTCAATCCACCTTCTTCCTCGGGAGGTCTCCTGGTAACACTGTTGTCAACCCAAATGGTGAACTCAAAGCTGTCACCACACGCAGTGGTAAAGCTTATGATGGACCCACTATTCCTACTACCTCTTCTTCTCCTCCCCCCAAGGTAGTGGAAAGTGAACCTGAGGTGACTAAGCACAAGGTACTTCCTACTAATAACGGAGGTACCGACAACGTCCAACCTCAAGTTGTCCCGAAACCCAAGACTAAACCTGGAGTTATCTTTGAACCGCATGAAATCCCTGTTGAAAACCCTAAATCCAAACCTTCTATTCCTTACCCATCACGTTTAAATGAGCAAAAGCTCCGCGACAAGGCTAGTCAACAAATGGATAAATTCTTTCAAATCTTTAAAGAATTACATTTTGACATAAGCTTTGCGGATGCTATCATTCTGATGCCCAAGTTTGCATCCACAATCAAACACTTGTTAAGCAACAAGGAAAAACTATTTGAAATGGCAAGAACTCCATTAAATGAGAACTGCTCAGCAGTCATCTTGAAAAAGCTTCCCGAGAAGCTTGGAGATCCTGGAAAGTTTCTAATACCTTGTGTATTTCCGGGAATGGTTGAATGCTATGCCTTGGCCGATCTTGGTGCAAGCATCAACCTGATGCCTCATTCAGTGTGGAAGAAACTTTCTCTTCCTAAACTCACTCCTACCTGCATGACTCTTGAGCTTGCAGATCGTACCATATCTCATCCACTCGGCATTGCTGAGGATGTATTTGTGAAAGTAGGAAAGTTCCATTTTCCAGCTGACTTTATGGTTGTTGATTTCGATGCTGATCCTAGGGTTCCTTTCATTCTTGGAAGAGGATTCCTAAGAACGGGCCATGCTCTCATTGATGTATTTGAGCATGAAATCACATTACGTGTGGGTAATGAAGCTGTTACTTTTAACCTCGATCAAACTTCGAGGTACTCCTCAAATTATGATTCTGAATCGGTTAACCGAATCGATGTCATTAATATTGCTTCAGAGGAGTACTCTCAAGAGTTTCTTGGTTATTCTCATAATTCTGTGAGTGGGGATCCCACCACATCTTCTCTACCTATCATTTCCGACTCTTCCCCTTCTCTCACTCCGTTTGAGGGAAGTGATTTCATTTTGGAAGAGATCGAGGCTTTTCTCAAGTGTGATTCATTTCTAGAAGGAATTGATAACGCTGAGATTGATCTGGAGGGAGATATTCTTCTTCTTGAGAAATTGTTGAATCAGGACAATTCTCTTCCACTCCCTCCCGTTGAACTTCATAATGAGGAAATCAAATCAGTTGAGAAAACCGATGAATTTCCTGTGGTAGAACTCAAAGACTTACCACCTCATCTTGAGTACGCATTTTTGGAGGGTGATGATAAATTACCCGTCATTATTGCTAAAGATTTAAGTAATGAGGAAAAGACTGCTCTAATAAAGGTCTTGAAGTCACACAAGCAAGCCATTGCTTGGAAACTCTCAGACATAAAGGGTATCAACCCTGAATTTTGTACTCACAAGATTTTAATGGAGGATGACTTTAAACCAGCAGTCTAACACCAAAGAAGGGTGAATCCTAAAATCCATGATGTTATCAAACAAGAGGTTCTCAAACTTCTTGATGCAGGATTGATTTATCCCATCTCTGATAGTCCTTGGGTTAGTCCCATTCACTGTGTTCCAAAAAAGGGTGGCATAACTGTTGTCACAAATGATGAGAACGAGTTGATCCCAACTCGAATGGTTACGGGATGGCGTGTTTGCATTGAATATCGTAAGTTAAATGATGCTACCCGAAAAGACCACTTTCCTCTACCCTTTATGGACCAAATGCTTGAGAGATTAGCAGGGAACGAGTACTATTGTTTCCTTGATGGTTTCTCGGGTTACTTTCAAATTCCCATTGATCCACAAGATCAAGAAAAGACCACCTTCACATGCCCCTATGGAACCTTTGCTTATAAACGTATGCCTTTTGGCTTATGCAATGCTCCAGGCACATTCCAAAGGTGCATGATGTCCATATTCTCCGACATGATCGGGAAAACTATGGAGGTCTTTATGGATGACTTCTCGGTCATTGGGGATTCATTCAAAACATGTCTCTCCCATTTAGAAAACATGCTGAAACGGTGTGAAGACACCAATCTTTGTCTAAATTGGGAGAAGAGTCATTTCATGGTCAAAGAGGGCATTGTCCTCGGCCATAAGATATCAAAGAACGGGATTGAGGTTGATAGAGCTAAAGTTGATGTCATTGCTAAATTACCTCATCCCACTACCGTCAAAGGTATTAGGAGTTTTCTGGGTCACGCCGGTTTCTATCGTAGATTCATACAATATTTTTCTAAAATCGCCCGGCCTATGACTCATCTCCTTGAAAAGGATGCTCCTTTTATCTTCTCACCCGAGTGCATCGAAGCTTTTGAAACATTAAAGAAAAAGCTTACTGAAGCACCCATTCTAGTTGCCCCCGACTGGGATTTACCCTTTGAGCTCATGTGCGATGCAAGTGATTTTGCTATCGGTGCAGTCTTGGGGCAACGAAAAGCCAAACACTTTCAGCCTATCCACTACGCAAGTAAAACCATGACTGAAGCTCAAACTCATTACACCACTACAGAAAAAGAATTATTAGCTGTGGTGTATGCCTTTGAGAAGTTTCGGCCATATTTGATCTTGACGAAATGTGTAGTGTATACGGATCACTCGGCTCTCAAATATCTCTTTGCAAAACAAGATGCAAAGCCGAGATTGCTCCGTTGGGTTCTCCTCCTGCAAGAATTTGATATCATTATACGTGATAAAAAAGGAGCTGAGAACCTAGCTGCTGATCATCTATCCCGATTAGAGAACCCACACCAAGATGTTTTCAAGAAAAAGGAAATAAATGAAACATTTCCTCTCGAGACACTCAATGCGGTTGCTTTTCGTGGAGATTCTACTACCCCATGGTTTGCTGACTTCGCAAATTACCATGCGGGTAACTTCATAGTGAAAGGGATGTCGACCCAACAAAAGAACAAATTTTTCAAAGATGTGAAGCATTACTTTTGGGATGACCCCTACTTGTTTAAAGTATGTGCGGATCAAGTCATCCGGCGGTGTGTTCACGGCCAAGATGCCGATGATATTCTTAAGGCTTGCCACAATGGACCCACAGGGGGACATCATGGTGCCAATTACACCGCCAAGAAGGTGTTTGATTCCGGTTTCTATTGGCCTACAATCTACCGTGATGCCCATGACTTAGTCAAATCTTGTGACTCTTGTCAACGTCACGGGAAGATCTCTCAAAAAGATGAAATGCCACAAAACGTCGTTCAAGTTTGTGAAATCTTTGACGTTTGGGGCATTGACTTTATGGGCCCGTTCCCGTCTTCACGAGGGAACAAGTATATACTCGTGGCTGTCGATTATTTGTCTAAATGGGTCGAAGCGAAAGCTCTCCCCACCAACGACGCCCGAGTAGTGTGTAAATTTTTGAAATCACTCTTTTCTCGGTTTGGAACTCCCCGTACTATCATTAGTGATCGCGGTACGCACTTTTGCAATGAACAATTTGCAAAAGTCATGCTTAAATACGGTATTACTCACCGTCTTTCTACCGTGTATCACCCACAAACAAGTGGACAAGTGGAAATTTCAAATCATGGTATTAAAAGAATACTGGAAAGGACTGTAGGAGAAAATCGTGCATCCTGGTCGGATAAATTGGATGATGCATTATGGGCCTTTCGTACAGCTTACAAAACACCCATCAGGTGTACGCCTTACAAGCTTGTGTACGGAAAGGCATGTCATCTTCCGATCGAATTAGAGCACAAAGCCTACTGGGCCTTGAAACATGCTAACTTTGACCTCCAAACTGCGGGTGATCACCGTAAAGTTCAAATGAATGAATTAAATGAACTACGTGATCAGGCCAACGAGAACTCTTTGATCTACAAAGAAAAGACAAAGAAGATTCATGACTCAAAAATAAAGAACCGCGTTTTTAACGTTGGTGATCGAGTCCTTCTTTTCAATTCAAGATTAAAGATCTTCTCAGGCAAACTCAAATCCCGTTGGTCTGGTCCATTCACTATTACAAAGGTTTATCCATATGGTACCATTGAGTTATCTCAAAATGACGGTCCAAATTTCAAAGTGAATGGCCATCGGTTAAAACACTACTTTGGAGAGGATATACCGCCCATGGTTGTCCCGGATCTTCAAACTTTCCCCATGAACCAATGAATGCGGGGTCGAGTCAAGCTAGTGACTCGGTGAACAAAAATATTAGCACAACATGGGTTTTCACCCATGTCTCTGACTTCTTTCTCTTTTCTAACACCTAAGTGTGGGGGAGTTGCCCCTGCTATTGTTATAATTAAAAAAAAAAAAAAAAAAAAAAAAAAAAAAAAAAAAAAAAAAAATTGTTGTTGTGTTTCCACTCTTGGCTAGTAGTATTACCTTTTTACGTTCTAAGTGTCGGCATAATAGCCGGTGCTTTGAATATTGAGGGCAATATTCAATTCTAAGTGTGGGGGGGAATTCTCTCGAATTTTGTCACATTGTACCTCTTAATGCCCTAATTCCCCCGTTTTGGCCAAAATTTTAAATTTTTTTCATTTGGTGGAAGTGCTTTGCACTAACACAACAAATGGTTATCAGTCCACCATGTCTAACCCACATAAGGATTGGCTAATCCGAGAGCAAACGGCTCTAGGTAAAGATGTCTGAAATCCGTTTATGGCTTACAATTTGCCAAAAATTGTATGGTATTCAACTCCCCATATCTTTATAAGTGAAGAATTGGCTAGCCCGCAAGGTTATGGCTTGTGGTAAAGGCATTGGAAAACCATAATTGGTAATCAGCTCACCAAGATAATAACTGTATTTTATCTAAGAGTTGGCTAGTCCAGAAGCAAACGGCTTTTGGTAAAGACAAAACAAATCCGTTGACAGCTGATGGTTTGCTCAAAATCATTTGGTTATTAATGTACCAAAGTATCATACTAAAACATTGGCTACTCCAGAAGTAATGGCTTTTGGTAAAGAGACATAAAATCCATTAAATTTTCAAAAAGGATTGCTAGGGACTAGCAATAGTTTAGTGTGGGGGATTGATGAGTGTGTAAATACTCATTATTTTATTCCCGTTTAAACTGCAAAAACATTTAAAAACACTCAAAAATGCTTCAAAATGCACAAAATATCCTTGAATTGTGTTTTATCTGTTTCATGTGCAAAAGGATTGAAAACGGGACGAAAACGAACATTTTTGGATTGTGATGAAGCGAAAAGTGTACCGCTTTTAAGGGGTCATTTAAGCCCTAAATCGTATTTATTTGATCAAATATCGCCCTAAATCGTTTCTTTTGTCATTTTAGGTACTTTTGAGGAGAAATCTGGAAAAGGAGGCATTTTGGACGTTTTTGGAGCATAAAAGTGAAGAAAACGGCAAAGTCTCAAAAATCGGCTGAAAGTTACCTTTGACGGCGTCACAATTAACCCCAGACGGCGTCATGCCTTGGCAAGAAAAGGTGGACGTGAAATTTACTCATGATAAGCCAGTGAAAATAGCATGTGAATTCTGACGGCGTCACGCTTTAACTTGATCAAGGGCGTCACGGCTTAAATCAAAAGGGGACGGCGTCACGTTCAAGGTTCGACGGCGTCAAGCCTTGATAAGCCAGAATGGATTTTTGAAGAGCTAAAGAGGGACGGCGTCAAGAAGGTCATCCGGGAACCCTAAAAGCGGCGAGGTGACGGCGTCACACTCCATAAGGTGACGTCGTCAGATCCAAAAATCTATATATAGTTTTCTAATTTTTTGTCATTAAGAGAGAGCTTAGTGTGTGGAATTTTGGGAGAAAACCCTAAGACGAATTTAGCTTCTTTTTCAAGGCTTTTTGCCTTGAGATCTTCCATGTTACATTGAAAGATAAGTTATCAATTAATCATTCAATATGTCTATGTGTTGTTTGATTCTATCTTATTCTTGTCTTTTGTTTAACATGTTAGGCTAGATTTATCTTGTGTTTGCTTAGATCTAATGAAACCTAGCTATTGATTATTGGTTATTAGTGTGTTGTTAGTTGTATTGGATGATTGTTTATCTATGTTAGACTTAAGAAAACTGGCTAACTTCCTATTCGGTAACTTGCTTGAACGTCTTAAGAAACATGAACCAAAGGCGTACTAAAGGTTTTTATGGTTGTATTTAATGCACAAGCGAATTCTAGTGATCCCATGTTAGGAGCTTCCTAGCCGGCTCGACATAGGAGTGAAGTAGGAGCTTGTAGAGTTAGGGAAGTACGTACGCCACCCCACGAATGGTATTAAGGAATACACCCGTCATCCACGCGACTAATACACACTAATTAACCGGTAAAAGATAGTTAGGGAGTAAGGAAATCTAAGTAAACACATTTCTCTACACATAAGTTTCTCACCACATTTTCATTTTTGTTATTTTACTTTATTTGCATTCGTAGTAATTTGGGTTAGTTGACTAGCAACTAATTCCGCCCACTCTTTCAAACCCGAGATTTTACTTGCTTTCATAAAAAAAATATAAAAACATAAAAAGAATCTTCCTCAACCTTTAGACCTATTAGAGTAGTTTTTCATACCTAACGAACACTATTCCCTGTGGAGAACGATCAATCCCCCGTACTTACCACTACACTATACTACATCGGTCAGGTACACTGCCTGGTGGGGTTGTAAGCCTCTTGAGATCCCTCGAGAGGTAAAACCTGTTGTAAGGTTACAAAACCACGCATCAAGTTTTTGGCGCCGCTGCCGGGGAATAGTTATTGTTTAGGTTGAATTTTTATTTTATAGGTCTACTCACTAGACTCCTTTCTAGTGAGATTTTTATTTTCTTTTTCTAGGTTTTCTTTAGTCTATCTATTTTCTTCGTGCTTTTGTTCGTATAAGATTTCCATTGACTCTTCCGTTCACCATTATGGAGAACGCGAATCCACCATACCACCAACCACGTAATTCACCCACTCCATATGACATCTTGATGTTTAAACAACATAAAGATGAACCTCTCTATGATGCATGGACTCGTTTTAAATATTTACTCCAAAAAGTCCCTCATCATAACTTCGATTTTTGGTCCCTAACTCAAATCTTTTACAATCATGTCGACCGACATGCCCAAAGGGACATTTACCATATTGCCGGCAGGGATATTAGGGAATTAAGTGCTGAGAAAGCATGGGAAGCTATTGAAGAGTGTGCCCAATATTATTATATAGTAGACAACCCAACAAACGTTAGTACAAGTCAATTGACCACAAATTTCGAGGATCATGAAACAAGTTTGTTTGGGGATGAATATGTTAGTGTTGAGATACCTAAGTGGATGTCATGTAATGCCATATTACAAAACAAACACATAGGTGACCTTGATGTGACGGAGGATTTAGCCGAGCATGATCACATTGATCAAAAAGACCTAGGTTTTATGATCGATGACGATGAATCTCAAGAAACACATGATGAATCTTTTGGGCAATTTGAATATAGCAGTCAGAATATTGAGGATGATCCTTATGATTCGGATATAGAAGTTGAGATGCCTAGAGAAGCACTTGAGATACTTGGGAAAATGTTAGGGTTAGATCCTACTAAAACACATGATGAGGATATAGGTGATCTTGACACAAGGAATGATGAGGTAAGTAACATAAGCCCCAAAAACAACAAGTACCCCCACAAGGGTTCTATGGAAGTTCCTAGTTTTGATGAACCGGAGCCTCAACCAAAACCGTTACCTAATCTTCCATCCTTAGATGTGAATTTAGGAATTGAAAAAGGTCCCGATCCACCCATCAAACCATATAGTCCGGGTAGTCTTACGTTGAAGGTAGTAGACTCTAAGCCTTGTAGAGAGGAAGCCAATATAGGAGTGAACCATGACCTTACATACTTACATCACCCATTCATGATTGATCACAAGAAACATTATGGGTTTAAACCGGGTTTATTAGGTCAAGATGGATTCCCAACTAGGAGTCTCTCGAAGTTGATAGAAGATGATCCCTTTTTAGGAGGAAACTCAAAATCACCCATTGACCAAAGTGAACTAGGCAAGGTTATGATGAAAGGAGCACACCCCTTTGAGCATATAATTCATCCACCACTCTTTCCTCACGTGGCATACTCCTACCGAGCTGATGTGTATCGCTACTATCACCCGCACTTAATCCTAAGTGTAGGGAAAACCTCTCCTTTATCCATTAAATAAGGGTATGAGTCTAGGCTCATGACTCGAACAAAAACAAGCGCTTCTTGGGAGGCAACCCAAGCGTTATTTATTTTATTTATTTGCTTTATTTGTTTGATTGTTTGTTTTGTTTTTATTTATTTCCGTATGTGTGTTTAATTTTATTATTATTGATTCATGTTCAAAACTAATTTGTGAAAATGCTTTATGTTGTTTTTAACTTCGTCTTAACTACATATAAAGGTATTTTGCAAAAGATAAGTGTAAGGGAAATCTAAATCGGTTTGTTAGAACACAAATGAACATGAATCGTAATAATAATAAATTAACATACATATCAGTATTTGTTTGAGTCAAATGCTTGTATCGAGTCATAATGATGTTTTGAAGGATTTCCAGGAAGTAAGGTAAAGATTTTTCCAGAAATTTTCTGGAAACTTAAAATGAAAATTTTTGTCAGGTCATTTCTGACGGCGTCAAGGTTTATAACCTGACGGCATCAGATTTAATTTTCAGAAATTTTTTGAAAGTTTTGTTTTCATAAAAAGTTTTTATTAAAATCTCCAACTTATAATCTCCAGGAATCTGCAAAATTATCATTCCACAAGCATTATATCCTTATATATAGATTTATCCCGCCGATGTTATGCAGGTTTTCGTGTTTGTTTTCTCAGGTTTAACAAGGGTTATTTTGGACAAGGAAATGTTTTGAATCAAGCTTTTGGCGATGCATTAGTCATGGAGCTTCAACATTACTTTGGAAGAAGATTTAACCGTGTAATTTCATTATCCACCGAGCGAATCAGGGGAGTATTTGATTTCATTCTTTTACTTTATGCTTTTACATCTTGTTATTTGAACATTGGGGACAATGTTCATCTTAAGTGTAAGGGGAAGGTAAAAGTACGATTAGAGAATACTATTACGCTTGATTTTTGTTTGTTTAATAGTAGATGTGTAATAAAACTGAGAGAAATACTTGTTAAGGTAATTTTAGTGCCAAATTTAAAATTTTTTACAACATATAGGAGTGAAACTTTGATCTTAATGAGCGTCTCACGGATAGGAGTTATATGACTAGCACAAAAACCGTACCACTAAAAAATTTTCCACCCCAAATATGTGAGGTTCACCCCTAGAATTGGTAGGAAAAGCATTTTTGCTATGATGTGTGTACCGGTAGCACTTAGATTCTAGAACTTGCGTTAGGACCATTCCGAGGCCACAAGTGAGACTACATTCGTGTAGTTAGATTTACTACATGATAAGAGGCATTAGGATTAACCCATTGTTTTACACCTGTGTTTTTGTTAGAATTACATTGGCTACATTGGTCAAGTAATTCTCCCACACCCTTTGCGTTGTACTCATTTTTAGTACACGATACCCCTAGTACACCCCTCAGAGCCTATCTTTTCGTTTCGACCTTTAAGCATTTTACTTAAAGGAAGAATTTGTTACACCCCACTAAAATGTACACCCAAATCGCCTTAGCCTACCTTGTATGCACTCATTTTTAGTGCATTATTGTTACAACATTTGTTTAAACCCAAGTTAATTATCTGTTGATTACATGGTTGCTAAGTCGAGTCATATCCTTGTACATATTGTTTTGGGACGATTGGACTCATGGGTAAAGTACTAGTGTAATGGAGTAATGGGGAAGAACAACATTATTACCCCCATATGTGCTAAATAGTTTAAAAAGTACTCCAAGTGTTTCAATTATCTTAATTCGAGTCATTAGAATAGTTATTTGTAAAGTTATGTAAAAGTTCAAGTGTAAGGGAATGCAACGCCCCTATGATGTATTATTTTGGATGGTAGGGCAAAAGTGTATGCAAAAAAAAAAAAAAAAAAAAAAAAAAAAAAAAAAAAAAAATCAAGAAAAATACAAAAAAAAAATGAGAAAAAGAAAAGTAGAAAAAACATACGACTACCATCCCGTTTCATTTTATGTTTGTTTTATGTTTTTGTTATTTTTATTCGTTTCTAGCTTAAGATTGAGTCTAGTCTTGGCTTAGCAACATTGTATAGTACATGTAATTGATCAAGATCTTTAACTCGCCACCAGTAAAATATCCCTTATCCAACCAAACCGTGTTTTCCTTTTCCCTACACCTAACGTTATAACCCATTTAAAAGCCCTCTTTGATAGTTTATCTTAGGTGCTTACGCCTAGTGGAGGAGGTTTTCGATCCTTTCCCAAGCCTATGGTAATCTATTTGCTATGACAGGTAGTGAGAGATATTATCCGTTTTCATTTATGAGATTTATTTTGATGACACTTGAGAGATGTGAGTATCTAAACACTACTTGTGAGGTGCTAGTTTGTAATCTCCGTGCTTATTATGATTAAAGTGGAACGATTATTTGTTGTAATTACTTTTATGTTTGCATTAAATGACCCCTAACTTATATTTTGATTAGAATAAAAGCGCATTTGCTTGAGGACAAGCAAATCTCAAGTGTAAGGGTATTTGATGAAGCGAAAAGTGTACCGCTTTTAAGGGGTCATTTAAGCCCTAAATCGTATTTATTTGATCAAATATCGCCCTAAATCGTTTCTTTTGTCATTTTAGGTACTTTTGAGGAGAAATCTGGAAAAGGAGGCATTTTGGACGTTTTTGGAGCATAAAAGTGAAGAAAACGGCAAAGTCTCAAAAATCGGCTGAAAGTTACCTTTGACGGCGTCACAATTAACCCCAGACGGCGTCATGCCTTGGCAAGAAAAAGTGGACGTGAAATTTACTCATGATAAGCCAGTGAAAATAGCATGTGAATTCTGACGGCGTCACGCTTTAACTTGATCAAGGGCGTCACGGCTTAAATCAAAAGGGGACGGCGTCACGTTCAAGGTTCGACGGCGTCAAGCCTTGATAAGCCAGAATGGATTTTTGAAGAGCTAAAGAGGGACGGCGTCAAGAAGGTCATCCGGGAACCCTTAAAGCGGCGAGGTGACGGCGTCACACTCATAGGTGACCCGTCAGATCCAAATCTATATATAGTTTTCTAATTTTTTGTCATTAGGGAGAGCTTAGTGTTGGAATTTTGGGAGAAAACCCTAAGACGATTTTAGCTTCTTTTTCAAGGCTTTTTGCCTTGAGATCTTCCATGTTACATTGAAAGATAAGTTATCAATTAATCATTCAATATGTCTATGTGTTGTTTGATTCTATCTTATTCTTGTCTTTTGTTTAACATGTTAGGCTAGATTTATCTTGTGTTTGCTTAGATCTAATGAAACCTAGCTATTGATTATTGGTTATTAGTGTGTTGTTAGTTGTATTGGATGATTGTTTATCTATGTTAGACTTAAGAAAACTGGCTAACTTCCTATTCGGTAACTTGCTTGAACGTCTTAAGAAACATGAACCAAAGGCGTACTAAAGGTTTTTATGGTTGTATTTAATGCACAAGCGAATTCTAGTGATCCCATGTTAGGAGCTTCCTAGCCGGCTCGACATAGGAGTGAAGTAGGAGCTTGTAGAGTTGGGGAAGTACGTACGCCACCCCACGAATGGTATTAAGGAATACACCCGTCATCCACGCGACTAATACACACTAATTAACCGGTAAAAGATAGTTAGGGAGTAAGGAAATCTAAGTAAACACATTTCTCTACACATAAGTTTCTCACCACATTTTCATTTTTGTTATTTTACTTTATTTGCATTCGTAGTAATTTGGGTTAGTTGACTAGCAACTAATTCCGCCCACTCTTTCAAACCCGAGATTTTACTTGCTTTCATAAAAAAAATATAAAAACATAAAAAGAATCTTCCTCAACCTTTAGACCTATTAGAGTAGTTTTTCATACCTAACGAACACTATTCCCTGTGGAGAACGATCAATCCCCCGTACTTACCACTACACTATACTACATCGGTCAGGTACACTGCCTGGTGGGGTTGTAAGCCTTTGAGATCCCTCGAGAGGTAAAACCTGTTGTAAGGTTACAAAACCACGCATCAGATTGACTCAGAAATAATTGTGCATTTGATCAAGTGAAGACGAAAGTCAAAGACAGAGTCAAAGTCAACCCCCCCAAAATCCCTAAATGACACAAATGGTCCCTGGGAATAATTTCTATTTTTGGCAGCAATAGTCCTTGGATTTTTAGAATATGACAACATTGGTCCCTCAAAGTTTAAACCAAATCCAATTCTAATCCTATCAAACCTAAATAATAAACCCGGATCAAACTAAACTAAAACCCACCAAACCCAATCCTAAACTCTAACCTAGCCCACTCACTAAAATAAACCCAAGCCCAATTTCTTAAATAAGCCCAACCCCTTTCTGAGTTAACCCAGAGTTTGACTTCGGTCAAACTCATCTTCTTCCTAAACTACCCCGCCAAAACCAAAACCACCCTTCACCCACAGTATTTTCCTGACACCACCCCCTCCTCCTCAACACTCTACCTAACAAACCAAAAGCAATTAATGCTTCTTCCCCATTTCACTCCATCAGAGATAGTGGATTTTTCCACTATCTCAATTTTGGCGCCAAATTCAGTTTCAAAGGCTGAGATCACTTCAGACCAATCCAAGGGTGCAGAATGGATCAGAGAAGAAGATTAGACATATCCCATCTTAGTTTTGTATATATAGGAGACAATGTAACCTGTGATAAGAAGTTAATTAATTTTCCTTAATCTTTTTTATTTTATCAAGTCTTTCCTTATTGTAATTTTCAAGTTCCAGTGTTAATTCAAGTCATTTACAGTTATATTGTTATAATTTCAAGCTCTCTTTTACTCATTATCAGTTTTTATAAATTTCAAGTTCACTTTAAATCGTATTAAATGATATAAGTTGTTAATAATCACTCAAAAGCCATAATTACCCTTCCTATAAGCTTATAAAAGCTTTTCATAGCTTTGTGTAAGCTTATATTAGTCTCAGTAAGTTCCAATTTCAAAAAATGAAGAAAGTCAACAAAAGTCAACCTGATCAAGCTTTTGAAGAAATGGTGTTTATCCTTTGAAGTGCAGATTTCCAAGAGTTGTATGAGCTTAATCAAAGCTCAGATTTGTGAAAAGAAATCCTTGTTCAGCTAGGGTTGTGCAAGTGAGTTCTAAATTTATATTGCATACTAGTTAAGTTAATTTTTATTTGCACTGTTCCATAGCTTATTTAAATTGCTTATTGTCATTTCCTTGCTTATCTGTGGTATTTGGAGTAAAATTAGCTTAGTTTGATCAGCAGTTTTAGCTTTAATCTCATTTTCCTTGTAATAGCCTAAATCAGCCATAATAGCCAATTTTGGCTTATTGCTTATCTAGTGCTTTTTCCAAATTGAAGTTTGCTCATTTTGCCTTAATTAAGTTAGTTTATCATTTATAAGTAAGAATTATAAGTTAAATTGGTGTTTCCTAGTGTTAAATCCCAAATCTGCATTATAAAGGGGTGTTTGGTTTAATCAGTCAAACGGGTCAAAACCCATTTTTACTATTCATGTGCCATAGTTCTAAGTTTAATCTTGCCTAATTAATCATATGGAAGTTGTTAGAATAAGTTGTTGGACTGTTTTTGGAGATTTGTAGGTCTCTTTGAACTAGTGCAAAAGTTAGCATCAAAACTGAGCCAATAAGCTCAGTATAAGCTGAGCTTGTTTAGACAAGCAATTTTGTGATTTTTAAGTTCATTTCATAAGTTTAAGTGTGTATCATTAAGTTTGTAGTATTTCAGTTGGTTTTGAAAGACTTAAGTGCAATTTTCCATCTCTGCTGCTTCAGTATACAATGAGCAGATCTGAGCTTTTTCTCAACTGTTTATCTGCTTATTCCCTTGTACTTATTCCATGGTTTTCAGTTTGCTTATAGCTTATAGTATAGGTTTTTAGTTTCTAAGCATGGAATTCAATTTGTAGCTTACTTAGTGGCTTAATTCTGGTCTGCAATCTTTACCCATTTCACTGATCCAAGCCTGCAATTAGATTTTTGGTTTCTAGACCATCTGATCTTGTGCTCAATTAGAGTTCAATTGGTTGTTGTAAATTGGGGCTTTTAGCATTTTAGTATAGCTTATAGTACAGAGAAGCTTTTGCCCCCATATTATTCCATTTATCAGCTTATTTAAGTGCTTAAAATCTGTCTGCAAGTTGGGGCTTTATCTGTCATTTCTGCACAATCAGTGATACTGCATAACTGCTTATCAGCTTATTGTCTTGTGCTTATTTATGCTTATTCTGTTGTTTTAAGCTTCTATTAGTATATTAAATCTATTTCCTAGCCTGTGGTAATTTTTAGAGCTTTTTAGCTTATTTTTGGGCTTATTCTCAAACTGCTTATTAGACCAACTGCTTATTAGGGTTTAGATAACTTGTAATTTTATTTTTCCTAGACATAGAATATTAATTTAGACTTAACTTGAATTTTTCAGATTTTGTCTAAGTCATTTACTATTTTTAATCATTTTAATTAGTTTATAACAGTTTTTAATTCATAATAAATTAAATAATAATCAGAAAAATATAAATCTTTTTTGTAAAATTTTCTTTTATTATTTAGTATTTAAGAAAAATAATTTTGCACTTGTAGGATTAATTTTGAGATATTTCACTTTTTAATCCCGTTTTTAGATTTCTCGTTACGCGTTTTTAATATAATTTGTGTTGATCCTTAATTTTATTTTGAGAATTTGTTTCTCATTATTTAATTAGAAAATCATAAAAGCAAAAATTCCATATCATCATTTACTTTAATCCCAAACCTGAACGGTTGTCCATTCCATCCTCGTTGGGAAACGACCCGGGTAATCACTTGCCTGGTATCACACACACAACGTGAGTTTTTGCAAGTTAGCCTTTTTCCTAAAAGGTTGATTTGTCTTTTTTCACGTGTATCCGTCTGCATATTATTTATATATACACTTTAGCACGGATCATATATACAATCGAAATGTATCATAGTTATGAGTTAAAACGAAACATAAGAAACACCGTACATTGTATACAAACGTTGTATACAAATAAGCTTTATTTCATATTTTAGTTTATTTGGTTGTATGCTTTGTTCTTGCGTATAACTTTGTAACTTTTATTTATCATATTCGATAAATATTGATTTCTTTTTGTTCTTAATGCATTCAATAAATTGGTATGTTTATAACTTATTTTCAATAACTTAATTTTTTCTACGATATTCATAAGGCTCACCCACCCATCGGATGGGCTATGCTACTACAGACGTTGTGTATAAAGAAGAATTATCTCGCATTTGAGTTTAAATCATATACTATGTTGTTACAAATAACATTGTAACAAACAGAAACAATTTGATAAACGTTGGTACAATTCTTTTAAAAATCTTTGTATAATAAGCAATTTTTTAACACCAATAGTTAGCTAAACAAAAAAATAACAATTAAAATATATGTCAACCTCACCTTTCGAAAAAATATTTAACGTAAACTAATACCATCAAAATATTAATTAACCTCCACATCCATAAATATGAATTTCAATTGATTAATACCATCAAAAGAATAATTATAAGTCATGTCTGTCGCTTTATTAATACATAAATTATAACTGTAAAAGATCACTAATATACGTACATGACTAAATTAAAATGTAAATTACAAGTCATATATATATATATATATATATATATATATATATATATATATATATTATATATATATATTATATATATAGGGTAAAGTTAAAATAAAAAGACAAATATCCGTACACTAAGTAAAAAGATTTTTTTTTTTTCAAAAAATTCACGAAAAAATCCATAAAAATTCCACAAGATCGGGAATGTTGGTGCATGAAACTTTTGTGAAAGAAGTTTTTCTAATTTTGAGTTTTTATACATTTTTTTTAATGCACAAAAAACGAATTTTGATGCGCAAAAAATTTTTGATGCACAAAATTTTTAACTTGTTTTAGTTAGATGCGCAATGTTATTTTGATTAAAAAAATTCAAAAGAACTTGGGTGCAAAAACGAATTTTTGATGCACAAAAAAGTGATTTAATGCACAAACGTATTTTTTCATAAATTTTTTTCGGAAAAAATATCAACTTTTAGAAAAACTTGCTTCACAACTTTTTCATGCACCAACATACCTGATCTTGTGGAATTTTTTTGGAATTTTTCGAGAAAATTTTTGAAAAAAAAAATCTTTTAACGTAATGTACGGATATTTGTCTTTTTATTTGATCTTTATCCTATATATATATATATATAGATGGGATATTATGAGAAGGGGTCTTAAAATGAGAGGGTGGGAAGGATTGTGGGAGTGACATGTGTCACTTTGCCACATCATCATTCCGCCAAAAATTTTACTGCATCGTGATGCAGTAAAAATTTTGGCGGGAAAAACTATTTTTTCCCGCAAAAAAAATTTTTTTTTTTGGCAAAAAAATTTTTTTTTTCCCGCCAAAATTTTTACTGCATCGTGATGCAGTAACCGTGATGCAGTAAAAAATTATACTGCATCGTGATGCAGTAACCGTAATGAAGTAAAAAAATATACTGCATCGTGATGCAGTAACCGTAATGCAGTAAAAATTTATACTGCATCGTGATGCAGTAAAATTTTTGGCGGGAAAAAAAAAATTTGCCAAAAAATTTTTTTTTTTTTGGCGGGAAAAAAAAAATTTCCCGCCAAAATTTTTACTGCATCACGATGCAGTAACCGTGATGTGGCATGATGATGTGGCATGGGGATGACACATGTCACTCCCACAATACTTCCTACCCTTCTCATTTTAAGCCCCTTCTCATTGTATCCCTACCCATATATTATATATTTATTATATATATATATATATATATATATATAATATTTATATATTCCATTTGAACATCACACACTCAACAAAGCAGTATTCTGATGCCAGCTGTTTGTACTGTTAAAAAACATTTGCAATCAAAATTAATTTGCTTCATAGTAATATGCGATTCACTGTTTGGTTTTCTGTTTCTTAGGAGTCTTCAAACTGGAGCTATTTTTTCCGGAAGAATGCCCAATGGCTGCCCCCAAGGTACATGACTATGCGTGTTAGCAATGATATACTGATATATTTTTGTGGCCCTATAAAACTATTGCTATTACAAGGTTAGGTGTTCTTATTGAGAGGGTTACGGCTGTTGCAACTAATATTAACCCTTGATTGGTGTTCTTTGCTCATTTAGTACTGCTCGCTACAAATGTTAGTACTGCTCGCGACAAATGTTAGTACTGCCAAGATTATTTGTGTCTCAAACTTTTTGTTTTTTTTTTTGACAAACATTGCGTCTAGGTGTAGAGCAGGCTATTCACGGTGATCACGGACGAGTGTGCTCTTACAGTACAGGGGTGTTGCAAGAAACTGAAACCAGAGTCGGTAAACACGGAACGCTCTTTCAGATGGTGTATTTTGAAAGCATCTGGGATACTTCTTCAGATGATGGTATTACTCTATATATAATGGAGCGTCGAGTTTTTCTACAGTTGTTGTAGCAGTGTTGGGCTCGCTTTTGGGCTGTGGGCTCCCCATTTTCCCCTTTCGTTTGTTCGGTCGCTTCTTTTACCCTTTTTTCGATAAATCGATAGTTATCAACCTGAAACCTCTGGAATCCACCACACACATCACCGCCTTTCTTTTTTCTTATTCTTATCAAAACCTCGATTCCAAGATGCGGTGTGAAAAAGCAATCAATAATGCTAGAAGATGTTGATTTTTGTTTGTATCAAAAATCAGATCCATGGTAAATGAGTTTATTTATGATTCTGGGGTAGATTTTTTTTAAATAGATATCTTTCGGAGTTAGGATTTGAAGATGTTGATGTTAATTGGGATGTTGATTATTATCACTGCTTATTGGCTTATTTGATTTTGCTTATGGCTTAGGGTGGTTTTATTGTTTTGTTAGTGGCGTTTTTGGATGGTACATGAGTCATGCTTTGTTGGGAGCTTTTGTTTGTGGTCGCTTCATGCTCGATTAAAGGTATGTATATGGTTTGGGTTAAAATTAACATAATTATTTGTGGAACGATTCATTTTTAGAAGATGAACAAACCAAAACAAATACGGTATAGCCATCAGAAAATATATTGTGGTTGGTGTTAGAATTCTTTAATGAGATCTCTTCTTTAATATGGTATAGTTTTATATTTCTAAAGAATTTAAACGTGTGACAAAAGATATTTAATTATCTCTACAAAGTGTAATCGAGTTCAAGCAGCTTGTTGTGTTCAGATTTTTCTTTGGGCTATAGGTAACAACTTTTGATCATCCCTTAATAACATGTTTAGGACGCCAAATAACTGCTGAAATAGGCTATCCAAACGGCCCTTAATAACATGTTGAGATATCGAAAGGGCTGCTTAAAATAAGTCTTTACCGAGTTTTTTATGGTAAAGTTATAAACTTTATTATGTTCAAGAAAAATTGAAGGTGAATGTGTCACTTTTTTCAGTGTTTGTGATTAAATTTGTTTGTTTTTAGTGATTTAATTACTGATATTGGTTTATAATAGTAAAGTTCTTTGTGTTAAATTATGCTTATGTTGTGCTTTAGTTATAAATTTGTATTAATGAAATTAATTATTCGACATTCAGATTAAAAATTCAACCAAAAGTATGAGTTTATGACAACATTCAGGTTTTGGCTTATCTTGGTACAGGGACAAGTTTACTAACTGTCGCTAATTTCTGTCAATAAATTTACTAATAACGATATTTTGTAGGCTGACGCAGGCGCGACCACTCCTGTTGTTGGTGGCCCTCCCATTGAAGACAAACCGAGTTAACCGAATCAAGTGCTTAGGCAGGTTAGGACACTGACCTTTCAGCGTCCGATAAATATTGTCTTCCAAGGTAGCTATACACCACTATGTATCTTTGAAACTAACCATTCATATGAACAGTATAGTATGCGCCTTCATTATGTGTTGGCATGTATAATGTGCAGGGGATTAACAGTGTTTAGCGATGTTTGTTTAAGCTTATTTTTGCAATTATCAGGTACTTTGAATTGGCCTAATCTTAATTGAAAGTGGGTTTATGTTCCTTAATCTTAATTTACAGTTTTGAGTTGTTAAATGATTAAATTTTTTTGTTTTATTGTTGTTTTTTTTTATGGAAATAAATTGGGGTTTTTGATGAGGTGATTGGTTGGTTATGTAATCAGGGTGGTCCGAAGAAAGGCGAAGGATCATCTTCTTCGTCGAATGGGATACCGTCGATACCGCCAAAAGTGTGGCAGCTAGGTGTTGATTCCTTAGAGGAAGGTAAAGAGCTTTAGTGTCATCCTTCTGCTTATAATTCGCTTCACGCGTTTCATATTGGTTGGCCTTGCTTAAGGTTTGTTGCTAAATCGACGATATTTGCAACTTTTATTATGGTTGTGTTTAGCCTCATTTGGATTCTGGCTATTTTTTTAAAAGAGGCGTAGCTGTTGACAATGTGATACTAATAACTTTCTTTATGTTTATTAGTTGATTTAAGATATTAGGTTAGTTTGCTCATTTGGGATTAGAGTTATTTATACATAAGCTCATGGTTGAAATACGCCAACGCTCACTGCCCAAAGTCGTATGTTTCTTATATATTAAGATGCTGGACTTTAATTACAAGTTTTTCATGTATGTTAAGTTAGACCAAAATCTCCTATTTTACCAATTCTTCATCGTCAATCTGTGGCATATATTAAACTGTGTGAGCTATAAGGCTTTTCATTATTTTGTAAAGCGTGGATATTTGCTTTGCTATAACTACACAGATAAATTTATGCACCCACTTATAAGAACTTTTTATATTACTAAATTTTCATTTTGTTAAATGTGTTGTAGTTTTGACATCGTGCGTGATTCACTTGGATTAGTTCGGACAGAATTTCCGCACACTACTTATTGTGTCACTGGAACTCAGGTAAAATCAATCATGATCACTTGATCTATATTTTATCTCACAAATAATAGTCTGTTTAGGTATTACTTTCTTTAGTTTCTTAACCCTTTTTGATATGTTATATTCATTCTCATAGGTGAATAGTGCTGCTGCCAATTCAATTGGAATATTTAAAATATCAAACATTTCCGGGAAACGACGGGAATTAGTACCAACAAAAACATCAAATGCCCAAAGGCTCCAGTTTTCCAGGTAACATACTCCTACCATTAATGCTTACATCTCTTATTGTTATTTTGGTTATTTATTGAATTTCTTCATGATTTCCAATCTTCAGGTGCGCAAAGTGTTTTACGAAGGTTGTGTCAATAGGATCCGAGCTATGACACAAAGACCACATATATGTGAAACTTGGGGAGATACTGGTCATGTGCAGGTATAATCGACGTCTATGAAATGTTCGTCATATTATTGATGCCACAACCCCCTGCTGCCAATTCAATTGGAATATTTAAAATATCAAACATTTCCAGGAAACGATGGGAATTTGTACCAACAAAAACATCAAATGTTGATACAGATATGGACAGTGAAAGCAGTGATAGTGATGACGATGAAGAACCGGTTAATGATGGACCAAAGGCTCCAGTTTTCCACGTAACACACTCCTACCATTAATGCTTACATCTCTTATTGTTATTTTGGTTATTTATTGAATTTCTTCATGATTTTCAATCTTCAGGTGCGCAAAATGTTTCACGAAGGTTGTGTCAATAGGATTCGAGCTATGACACAAAGACCACATATATGTGTAACTTGGGGAGATACTGGTCATGTGCAGGTATAATCGACGTCTATGAAATGTTCGTGATATTATTGAAGCGTGATTTTGTTTAATTTTTGTCAATGATGTCATGTAGATATGGGATTGCATCAGCTTTAGTGAAGCCGTTTATGACTCAGCCTGCTGCGACTTCATCTACATATAAATCTGGTGCGTTCCAAAATTCGAGTAAACAATATCTGAATTTGTATAGTTTCGAAAGGTAGAAAACATATATCATTGCGATTGATCAAACTTGGTAAGATGCGCGTATTGGGAGAGATGAGAAACGGGTTTGAACGTCAGGTTAAGATGGGTCATTTTACTTGAGTTGAAACTGGACTTGAGAAGCTGGCAGAGTATATTATTTTGTGCTAATTAAAATGTAATTATATAGTTATAAACTCTCTTGCCAGTTTCTCAACTATAAAATTATTCGGTTCTGTTTTTAAATCCATTTGACAGTGTGCTTTATTCTTGCTGACTAAATCCATTTGAAATCTTTAATTTATTCGGTTATGTTTTTTTGACAATTTATACGGTGTTCGCAAGAGGTTGCGCACGGACATGGCTGAAGGTACATCTGTCTACTTATGCATATCATCCCACTCTCTTTCAAACCTCATTGCGTTGATTGTTCATGTACCTGTTGTTTCATTATTTCAGAGCAACGTCCTTCGCAGTGAAGGCGCCGACAACCTGCACGTGTGCCATTATCAACATCAGGTCACACAAATGTAGCGGCCAGTTCGTCACAGCCACGGTACCAATCAGACATGGGTGTTGGCACAACAGGTACATACATTTTGCCTATAGTTGTTTCTATGCATTATGAATTGTCTTGATGGATTTAACATGATGGTTGTTGTAGGTGCGCCTAGAGTGTTAGTCGATGTTCGTGAAAGACTTGGTTAAAAAAAAGAGGGTCGAGGCGCCCTATGCTCTGGACGAAGATGACTACGAGCTAACCGGATCAAGGTACATGTTTTTTTTTCACTTAATCATGTGCAAGTTTTTTTCTTCTAATGTGTATCTGTCTTTTGCTAGCAATTATACCGGGACATCTTGGTTTTTGACTTACTTAAGCAATCAAAGGAAGCCTCAAGCTCAAGTGTCTCTCAGTTCTACACTGAGTTTGACTTCTCAGAAGTCAGAGACGCCACTCGCAACTTTGACCCGTCACTCAAAATTGGAGAAGGGGGTTATGGAAGTATTTTTAGAGGTTTGCTTCGCCATACTCAAGTTGCTATAAAGATGTTGCATTCTCATAGCATTCAAGGCCCCTTACAATTTCAGTAGGAGGTATGATGTTTAAGCCCTTTTTCTTTCTTAGTATTCGTTGGATAAGAGTTAAAGTGATGTTTTTGCTTCAACAACGTGTACTATGGGGGTGTTGGGGATTACGTTTTAATGGTGATTATGTGATATGGAATAATCAAAATTAAGTAATCAGTTGTTTCAAAAATGCTATATAAAGTCGTGATGATCAGATAATAGGCACCCCTACATACTCGGAAAATTGTTATCTGTTTGATAATCTGTTATTTTGATTGGCAATAATCTATAATCCCCACTCTTTCTAATTAAAAAAAAAAAAAAAAAAAAAAAAAAAGAGGGTCGAGGCGCCCTATGCTCTGGACGAAGATGACTACGAGCTCCTTCAATATAATGTGGCCTACCGACGCTCAAAAGTTGTGAGTCTCAGAACTACATGAGTCACAATTTATATGCTCAATATTTCTTGGTTTAATTGTTGTCTATGTTGTCATGTTTTATAGGAGAGTAATAGGTTTAAGAGACTAAAGAAAGCAAGGGCGATTCTGGATTTTCTGACGAGGAGGAATTTGATGGAGCTGGAAAGGGTGGGCAAAGTGCTGAAAATACGATCGGCCGTAGCTTATTTGATGATGATGGTATGTTTTTCTGAATTTATCTGAGATTCTTGATTACCTTATAGGGTGGAATTTGGATACTTTCACCGTGTTTTCTTTTAGTTAAATTGTCAGGTTCTGTATTTAGTTACAGTAATACCACCGTTTCGTTTTCTCACATGTGTTTTATCTTTTGGAATTATTTTCGCAGCTGAATTTCGGGCTCCCGCCACTGCATCTTCTAACTATAACGTGCAGCGTACAGCCCAGCTTGGGGTGGGAAGTAGTCGTGGTTTCGTTGCTAATACCATCAACGGTTAGTCATTATCTCTTATTGATAGGTTTTCTTCCTTTGTTATTCAGCTACTATGCTCGGCTGTGATCTTTGCTATACATCTCAATCTTTTCGATAATTATGTTATACATATGCAGCAGTTATATTGATATTCATTTAAATTTATAAACTGATCAAATGATTTGAATGTATGTATGTTATTCTGCTGTTTAGCGGACACATACTCTAAACGAACTGTAAATTAAAAATCATGTGGTGTGCAGGCGGGAAAACATTTCATTAAATCTGGTGAAGTGTGGTTCTGATTTCAGGATATAGTAGGTGAGAAAGGAGAAAATTTAAAACAAAAAGAAAAGAAAACTGGAGTTTTTGCAAAACTTGGTTCCACGATGCAGCTAGATAATCAGTGAGGTTGCAATTTAGATGAAAGCATTACTTAGGTTAGATGCCTCCAAATAGAAGTTGAGGTAAAACTTTTAAATAGATTAATTAATGGTCTAACTTTAAAACTTTATGTTAATGAATTACAGCTGTTCAGGGAAGAGCCTTTGTAGCAATAGATGTGGCCTTTGAAAATGATGCTGGACGCGTTTCAAGACACCCTTTATCCCCATTCCAACCGTCAATTCTATCGTGAATGTGATGTAACTGGAACTATTGATTTAACTGTAAAAGAACAACATGTATCAAGTTTTGGTTATGTAGATTGGTATTTGCTGCAACATGATGTACCAAGCTTTTGTTATGTAACCAGTGTGATTTTGCAACTTCTGAATGCGACTGTAAATACAAAGAAGGACTCGCTGCCCCGCCGCAATGCGGCGATTCGCAGCACTGCTCGTTGTTTAAATATATTAGCCATTACGAAACTGATTTTCATATTATGAACTGTTTGATGCAGAGTATTGTTTGCAATGGATACTAAATTAACCATGGCAGATTCGATATGGGTGACAGTTGATCCCCTGTTTAGATTGTGGAAGCTAAGGACGTTCATGGTGAGATTTGAAAGTTTAGGCATATATATATATATATATATATATATATATAATATGTATATATAATATTATATATATAATATATATAATGTAGATATATATATATATATATATATATATATATATATATATATATATATATATATATATATATATATATATGTATATATATATATATTATATATAATATATATATATATATATATATATATATATACACATATACATACACGGGGACGCCTAGGATACATCTTTTGACGACTGGGTGGAGTAGTTTTGTAAACCACAAGAAATTAGTCGCTGGCAATTCTATTGTATCTGTGAGGACCGAGAATGGGGAGATTTGTGTTGGGATTAGACGGGCTAAGATAGGCGACATTGATGGTCCCGAATCTACGTTCGGTTAGAATTCTTATCTTAAGAACATTGTTTCGTTCTATGGGGCCTTTCCTTCATACTTGCGGGAAAATGAGAATAAGTTGATTAGAAGTGGTAGCAATAGGAATATGAATATTGATTATGATGAAAGGGAAAAAGTGAGGCTCGGAGACGTTATCAAAGGGAAATCCCTTGCAGCTAATAGGCATCCATTTGAGGTTGCTTATAACCCACGTGCATGCACTTTGGATATTTGTGTTATAAGGCTTCAACTTTGACTGCTTCGCTGAATAATAAGTGATGCGCTGGAATGAGGCACAAAATGATAATGATGATGGTGGTTTGCAACTTCTGTCTTTCCAAGACTTCAACAATACCACATTCAACATAGCTTATGCTTTCGGTATTGTTCCTTTTGTCAAACTTTTTACATATATGAAATTTAAAAAATAGTTAATTCTAATAGTATTTTGTATCTTTTTTATAGATGTAAATGGTCGTTTGATTAATAATAAAGATATAAAAATTCTGAATGGAAAGAAGGGAGCAAGAAAAGCAGCCTAGAATTTGAACTACAGGATTTGAAGTAAGTTAATTACATGAACTTATATCTATTTAATAACTTATATGAATAACAGAAGAATATTTTTTTCACAGGGGTGATACAATTATATCTTTTTAATACATGAACTTATATCTATTTAATTACATGAAGTTATATCTATTTAATAACTTATACGAATAACAGAAGAACTTATATCTATTTAATAACTTATACGAATAAGCCCATAGGTGATAGGCCTCGAAACTAAGCTAATCCAAACACCCATTTAGTATAATATAACATCCAATTCTGTTGACGTTAATGTTTTTCGATCTCAGAATGAAATTTTGTATGGAGCTAATTTGCGACTTATTAATTCACAGATACCATATCTCAAAACGGTTCTATTAATTCATCATTAACACCGAGATTTTATGGTCATGTCAATGGTGCTGCCTTATCCTCCATCACTGAGATTTTATGGTCAAATGAAATGGTTCAAATGGCCAAATGGGTCAAATGATTGAAAGTCTGCAAAAGGATTTTGCTTTAACATTCAGTTGAGTTAAGAGAACCGAGATCTCAACATGAAAAGGAGTGTAGGCATCTCTACAGGAGCTGAGAATGGATAAGGTATGTACCATTACTGCATTTACTTGAATGAGATCATAATTGGGATTCTTGATTCAATAAATGTCTTAAACTAACACGTAAGAGTTTGAATATAGCCAAGTAATTTTGAAATTGAACGGGTCAAATGGGTCTATTTTATGAAATTTGCATTAGAGGACCAATGGTTGATGAATAAGCTTTTTGTGGAGCATTTTCAAGTGATAAAAAATGCTTTGCATATGATGTGTTCCGGCTGTGACTTTATTGTATTATTTCTTATTTCAATTTTGTTGAAAAGGTAGGGGAAAACAAGTTAAAAGAACCCACCATGGTATTATTTGTCAATTAATTCTCTTCTACTATAACAAAACGAAATGAAAGTGGAATAAGAGGGTGTTGGGGATCGCTTATTTTTCTGCTTGAAAACATAAACAAAAAAGCAGTTAGGCTTCATCTGCTTACAAATATTCTTCTACTTACAATATTATTCAGTTTAGGATTCTTCTGTAACTCTAATACTATTATTGATTGCAGGATGGCACCAGAGGTGTTACAGCCAGGAAGTGGATACGATTTCAGATTGTAACTCTAATACTAATATTATCCGGTTAACTTATAGTTATTCGATAAATTCACAAAGAATTACACATTCAGATTATAAAATGACATAATCATGATTACAGTGGTATTTTTCAGGGCTGATATTTGGTCATTTGGAGTTATGGTGCCGGAGTTCACTCATGTTCATGCCCCATTCTTAAAGTGCCATCCAATGAAGGTTTGTCTATTGCTCTTCTGCGAACATAATGAACATGTCTATCATTAGTTAAGATTTGCTCCAATTTTTAATTTCTATTAATTTATTTTTAAATGTATATGTACCCCTTGGACTCGATTGCGATCACAACAAATGTTTTTCTAAGGTATAGTATCCTTCTTAGTATCATAAATGTTACAACTATAACTAAATAAATTGAGTTGTGACAAGTTCTTTAAGGAAATGGTAGCAATGTGTTTGGTGAAAGATAAAAAAAAGAGCAACTACTGAGAAGTTAAAGCATTCATTTTTTAAGCACGCAAAACCTCGAGAACTTGCTGTGAATAAACTGTCTGGTGCATGATATATTCTATGAATAACTTTTCGTGGTTAAGGTTGTCATAATAGTTTCGTTACGATTAAGTTATAGTGATTGGGTAGATTATGTGTTTTTGAAGGAGGTTTTTATTTTTGGGCATTTGTTCCTGCTGCACTATTGGGGAGAAGCAGAACAGAAAGTAAACGATCAATCATAAAAATCACATGATCAAGCAACTGTAAGTAATCTTGAAGTATCATTGCACGCTAAGCGGGGTTGAGTAAAATGTGTCTCTGCTTATCTTTGCTTATTTTAGGGTGAAATTTGTATTTTGAGATTACAAGTTTACCCTGATGGCTGATCTGTATTGGCAGATGAAATAATTACGTAAAGATCTGTATTGGCCGATGAAAGTTGGATCTTTTGGGGATCTTATTGAGCCATTCCTTATCATTTTGGTGATTTTTTTCCTATATTGTTTGAGATTAAGGAGGTGGCATGTAGTCTTTTTAGAGTTGTGTCATAATAGTCTTTTTAGTCTTTTAAGAGTTGTGTCCTTAACACATGGAAGGGTGTTCGAGATTGCTTGCCCATGTTTATTATTATGTAGATAGATAACCAATCCTAAAATAATCAAACCCCAAACACAAGTTTTGGATGAAACTGCGTATCTGAATCGTTGAATGTTTGATTTGATTGAACGAATTTTCATATAATTTTTACGGTGAGTTGTGGTGTGTTCTAATGGATACTATTTCAATAAATTAAGGAGGTGCATGTAGTCTTTTTAGAGTTGTGTTATGATAGGTGCAAATTTGTTTAAATCTGAAATATATTTTGCCTATCCAGGATCTTAATTTCTTTCTTGGAATATTTGCAGGTAACAAGTGTCCTCCAGAGTCTGTAGACTCATCTTGGCTTGAAAGAGCAAGAGACGATTAATTTTTGCAGGCAAAAAGTGTTTGAATATTCATGGCGATAATGTCACAAGTACGAATCTACCACCTATATAAGATCGTTTAAATGTGGAAGTTTGTTTAAATGTAAAACTAATAAAAGAAGATCAAGGATGAAATGTTTTCAGTAGATTACAGCATAAACTATAGAAATATAAATTTTCTAAATTGGTAAGATTTCTGGATGGCGAAACTTTTCATATTCAGTATGATAAACTACAAGAAATCCAAGTATAATAAATATCAATCAGCTACAGAATCAGGAGTAATCAGGATACCAAATTATTAGTAAAATGTGAAAAAGGACTTAGGTATAGCCCAACATCAACCTCAAATGGTGCTGGCAAAGGTAAACCACAAGCTGAAAACATTGCATCCGTGATTTTTTAATATTAAGTAGTTGAGTTTGGCACTATTTAACAACAAATGCAGGGTGTTTAGGACTTTATTTAATAGCTAAATTAAAGTGTGATTAGAACTGTCTTAACCGCTAATTTAGGGGAGTTTGGAACTATTATTAAAATCTGAATTCAAGGGTGTTTGGATACGTCTTAATAGCTGAATTCGAGAGTGACTGAGACTGTTTTTAACTTATTAATCATTTATCTACTTCGAATGTTTTTGTTGTTCACCTATTTTAGATTGAAATTCGTGTTAACACTTTGAGATTAATTTAAATTGGAACAAAATGATTATAACATTTAAGAGAAAAAACCACAAACCGTGTGTTATTTATGTACGATAGAGTCCTGTTCCCCATTCTTTTTCCAACAATGGAAGCTGGTATTACAAAGGGAATGGCGAGATCCTTATCAGTTTCATCTATTAGGATCATTCCAACTCCACCAGCTGCTTTGACCACCTCACTCTTAGCCAGCTTTGACTCTGTTTACCACTCTGCATGTCAACATAACAACACCTTCCCTCTGGTCTTTGTGTAATTTAACAAGCTTTCTAATCAGTAGCTACACGAAAATGGAGATTTCAACACTTTTCACACCGGATATGTGTCTATTTCGTAAACCATATACAAAAGTACCTGTTTTTTCACCTGGATTGATAAGGGGTGAAGTAACCCCTATTTGCTATCGAAGTAGATATGATTCTTGCAGGGGCCCTCATTTGATGTAAACTAAGACTTTCTCCCTGGAAAATCAATATGGACAGATAAGGGTTTAGTCTAAGAATACTGTTTAACTAAGAGGGTGCTTTTATATGTGTTTTTATATTGATTAGGTAATACTAAGTTATGATTATCGTATAATTAGCACATATAGAAAGGGCTGCATGAGATGGTATTTGGATTTGCTTTAGCTGTTTACAGTTGTGATACTAATATCGTAAACCCATTTACATATGAACGAATCAATTAAAGGTATTATAAAACATTCAGGTCAACCTGACACGACCCATTCCTGTTTCGACCCATAATATAAAGCTACCCATTTTGTATTGTTACCTTATGGTATTTTGATTATACAGAGTTTAATAAGAGTGGGGTACGGCCAACTGGGATTACTGTATGGGCAGTCACCTTTGGCACAGTGAAGTGTATTGTATCACGCCTGATCATTCTTACAGTTTCTATGGGATATGGTGTAGTAAGACCAACCCTTGGCGGTCTTACCTCAAAGGTTATCATGCTTGGAGCAACCTTTTTTATTGCATCCGAAGTGCTTGAGCTTGCTGAACATGTTGGTGCCATCAGTGATCTTTCAGGAAACGCGATGTTATTTCTATCTTTGCCTGTGGCAATCTTGGATGCTTTCTTTATTGTTTGGATCTTCACCTCCCTTTTTGAAACTTTAAATAAGCTTCAGGTACTTGCTATTTCTTAACATTCGTACTTTGTGCAGCACTATCTCATATGTCATACATCTTGCTAGGAAATATATTCTGAATTGTATAGAGGGATATGTGGTGGAATGTCGGCTATGGTTAATTGGGTGTCAAATTTGAACGTGGCTCAAAGCTTTATTTCCATAGCTAAAGCTGTTGGGACTTCTGTGACATTTTTAATATTGGCTGCGATTGCTGTTCTTGCAGTTGGTTTTGTGTTTGTGTTGGTAATTAATAAGCTATGTGGTGACCTCTACATACAGTTTGGTACAACTGCATCTACACTACATATAGAATTCTTCCTTTTGCAAACGTCCCTCCGCCATATGCTTTTGCATCAATATCAGCTGTGCAGTTTGATCATTGTAGACAGAAATTAGCTACTGCTGCGTTATATGGAACAATGTCTACGTGGTGAAGGTACCTCGAGCCCTGCTCATGGTGAAGATAAGGTATGTACACACTGACTATTTATTTTACGTATTAACTATGAATTTCATATCAATTTACCGTTAATAATTAGGGTCCCAATATAGTTGGTTAACGTACCTGTTTGATGCTCCCTTATCAAGTATAACTTAATTCATTTGTTAGTTTATGCATATGTAGGTGACACCCTTATGTATATGCTCACTATGGTGTGTTTCGATTAAACTGAGGGTGTGTGTCAAAGTTCATCGAGATCAATACTATGGTACATCTTTGCTGATTCTGTAGCATAAATGAACATAAGGGTGAGAAAATGTTGGAACTATCATTAAGCACCTCAAAGTGAGGTCACCAACACTTGAGCTGGTTATGAAAGACATGTATAAGTTATAACATCCTCATTATATCTTTTTATGTTTAATGGAGTTAGAAGCTTATAAATGGAAGCCAGGCACAATCATTCTATTAAAACGAGATGTTTTGGTAGTAATGACACAGACACATGGGTCAGCAAACTTAGGGGGTTGTTTACATCAAGTAAAAGACACTTGTGCCATCGAACTAACATCTTACATAAACAATTGGGCTTGGAGTTTAAATAGTGCATAATGATAGTAGATTGGGGTGTTTGGACGTCTAAATAATGGTTGACACACACAAACATATTGCACAAAATGATAAAATAAAAAATTGAGATGTGGCTGTGTCAACGGTTAGAACTGGAGCATGTATGTGGATTTGCTTATTTAACAATAGTTGACATGGAAGGCGAGTGGGGGAGACCTTACCACCGACCCCTTTTGGGGTCTGCCAATACATAACCAAACCATTCCCAGCATACAACAACCTGGAAATCACCATTCAATCCTTAAATCTTGATCGGCACACCTAATTATAAATCACAAGACTACAAGAGTATTAAATGTGTTTGCTGAACCATACTATTAGAATTGAACTATGAAAAAAAATGTTAATTTGTGTATAAAATTTATAACTATTCCTGTACAAGTATGTTGGGGTAAAAATGGGTATATATTTACTTTTGCTTCCTACTTTGGGATTCATATTCACATACGTTACATGATATGGAAATTTATATAGTGTATATAATATAGTATATTCTTGCTGCAGGTTTGTGAGACCAGACGGTTTTGACAAAGGACTTGATGGACAAGTGAATACATCTGCTGAGGAGGTAGTAGATTTACTAAAGAATATTGGTTATAGTGAAACTAATTGGGAAACTTCAAGATGGAACAGTGTTTGTGAATAAAGGAGACAATGAGGTGCCATTCGAGTTCAAAATAGACGAAAGTGGGTCCCTTTTTGGTGTCAAACTGCAAATATTTTTTGAAAGAAATGGAAAAACAAGCACTAACGAAATGGAGTCGTTTTTTATGACAGAAACGGGCTTGATAGAGGTGTAAAGACCATGAAGAAAGGTGAAGTTGCAATGCTAACTATTCATCCACTTCTTGGGCGTTTGTTTGACGACTTTGATGGGGAAAAAAACTCACGATCCGAATTTTTTTTTTGTTAAACGAAAGTGGAAAAGGGATGTAGATGTTTAATTGATTGTGAGATCGAATTAGCATTTATAGATGGCGAAAAGTTGTATTATCTATAATGAATATATTTTAGATTTAAACAAAATTCGATATACCATATTTATCTATTACTATATATAATAGCATATATGTTAACAAAATATTAGCATTCGATAAGTAAGAAACATATTTTATTTATTTGATTTAAATATAATCTTATATTCGGGAATGATGTGCGCATATCATATATTTAGAGTATAAAATAATCGAATTATTTGCATTTACTAAAATGGTTAAACATGATTTATAAAAAAATTAAACAAATATCAAAAAAAACATTTATAGGATATATATATTTAACATTTCGTAAACCAAATTTAGAGGAATTTCGTTAGTGTAGTCAAGGTGTTTATTAAGGGATATACATAATTTTATAAATTATGTGAAACTTTTATTCATAATGATAAACGTTAGCAATTATTCAATATTCGACGTCACAATCCTGAAGTACCGACTCTTATGTAATCTACTTGATCATCTGTTATGTAATCTACCCAATAACAATTGCATTTTCGTATAAAGACAATTAGGAGATCCTTATTCTCGTTTATAGCTCAACATGTTTTCTATTTTTTTGATACATGTATCACAACTACCTATTGACTTCCATTAATTCTAAATCTAAAGTAACTGAAAATACAAAAGTACTAAATTGCTCCTATTGTAATTTATAGTCGCTTTGTTTAACGATCTGATCATCAAATAACTTGACACGATCTTTACTTGTGATGCAACAAAGTTTCATCTTGCTGGACCTGGTGAAATTCTTTGGCCTCGATTATATTTTCTATATGTATACATTGAAATTCGCCAATGAAGCTTCACAAGTTAAATTTATTTCCCCAAACGTAAGATTGTTCAAGACTTTAAAATATAACTGTGAATATACTTTCCACACCAGATTATGTGCCTTGCATGCCATTGACATAAAAACATAAAATTTCTACCACCCTTCTTTCGCTATAGAAAATATGATGCTTTTCTACCTGGTGGTGATGAGAACAAAAGCCAGAACCTATGTTGTGAGCATTGTGAAGTAGCTTCTAGGCATCTATACAGGTTTGCACTTCCTTCAACTCCTGACGGTTTTTGGAATATTGAATTCAAATCTGAAAAGTGACTAGCCTTTTTTGTAACACTGATGTTAAAAAATAGTTATCACCTGTTTTGGGTGTTTGGGCATAACTTATATCAATTTTATCTATCCTTCGTTTAGCGGAAACTTTGTTTGTTCTTAGATCATTACAATTATAAACACTAAATGGTGCCAGATTACCTCGCTTCCTGGGTCAGTGTGCTTTATTTTTTCCAATATATATGTTATCATTTTTAATTTATATACCATTTTTTAAAGAATAACCGTATACAGGTGAAGAAATCAGGAAAATTACTTCTGAAAGCTTAGATTTGACATTTTCCGACTCGGATTCTTCACAAGATGTTATAAAAACTGCCAAATATTACAATTTATTCCATGTATGTCTCTTAATATTTATCTAAAGCATTTTGTCACAAAGATTGTGTGCAATTATTCTTTAACTTCGGGGCTGGTGTTCTCAGTTTCCCTTATGTTTTGTCGGAACTCAGATGGTTGGTGCATTTAAATGTAGAAAATGATAGCATTATAAATTGATACTCCGTAATTGAACATTATAGTACTTACGATGATACACACTCGGCGTAGTTCCATTCTTCACTTACGTTGTAGCTAAGGATTTATACACGAAAACCAAGTCAACGCAAATTAAGGATTACAGCGTAATTACCACAGAGATTACGCCGTAATATCTTAGAGACTTGAACAACCATATCATCTTGGTATTCACAATAATAGTTTGTCCAAGAACTACAAATACACTAATACTGACAACGTATAGCAAAATAAAACCAAATATAAAGAATATGGACAATTTCTACAATACATAACGTGTGACTTACAAAAGGAATATTACAAAGCGTGTCTGCCCATTGGGCGGGCTTCGAAAACTAGTATATATATATATATATATATATATATATATATATATATATATATATATATATATATAATATATATATATATATATATATAACACATATATATATATAATGTGTTTTGATAGTGATATTGATTATATATATATATATAATATGTGTTGATGTGTGTGTGTGTGTGTGTGTGTGTATATATATATATATATATATAACACATATATATATATATAATGTGTTGTGTGTGTATATATATATATATATATATAACACACAAATATATATACATTATATATATATATATATATATGTGTATGTGTGTGTGTGTGTATATGTGTATATATATAATATATATATATATATTATATATATATATTATGTGTATATATATATATATTATGTGTTATATATATATATATATATATATTTATTTTGTATATGTATATATATATATATATATATATATATATATATATATATATTATGTGTGTATATATGTATATATATATATAATATATATATATATATATACTTGTTGTCGAAGCCCGCCCAATGGGCGGGCACGCTTTGAAATATTCCTTTTGTAATTTACACGTTATGTATTGTAGAAATTGTCCATATTCTTTATATTTGGTTTTATTTTGTTTTACGTTGTCATTATTAGTGTATTTGTAGTTCTTGGACAAACGAATGTATAAGAAAGATGGAATAGGCGTGTGCAACTTCATTAAATCGGTTAGAGGAGTATCCAAAGAAGAAGGTGATAATGAATGTGAAGGTGATAATGAGGGTTTATGAGGTTATATTGACTATTGTGAACATTATTAATATTCCGATTGAAGGAAAAACTAAATCTTACGACCCTCAAACCCGATGGGCCGGCATGACTTTCAAAAGGGTTTTATTTTTTTTATTGGTTAATTGTTGGTATTTTCGAACGTGATTGTATACTGGTTTTTATTTTTTTTCAAAAGCCACAATGCACGTAATTCTTAAGAGGGGTTATGAATTTCAAAAGGTTTGTTTATATCTAATTTAGTTACCAAATTTTGTTTATATCTAACAAACACAGTTATCACCATCATCCAATTTTTTCCTGCGATCATGATTTTTTTTTCTCCTATTATTAGTTTTTTTTCTAAAACATTTATAAACCCATACGAAGATTGAGTTAGTTTAAGTGTATGTGTTGATATAATACTTTTTAATAAGTGTACGTTGGTTTATGTTTGTATAGAAATGCCTTTGGATTTTCAATGCATGCTAAATATTCATAGAGTGTTGCATTAACAAAATAGGTAATCATTACATCTATTTTTATGTTTATTTAATTTGTAACCATTTAATAAGACAATGTATTGTTTTTAACTTTCAATCTTCCTGTAAGTAAGCAAACAAACAGACTTATCTCCATCGTCCGATTTTTCCAGCGATCATAAAGGGTTTTTTTTTTTTTTTTTTTTTTTTTTTTTTCTTTTTTCTGTAATTAATTTTTTTTCCTAAAACATTTATAAACCCAGTATGAATATTGAGTTAGTTTAAGTGTATGTGTTGATAAATTATTTAGTTACATTTTAAGTTCTTAGTTAATATAATATAATAATATCATTAAAATAAGGTGTTTCACCAGATCAGGAATTGATTGTAATTAGATTTATTGTTTAATTGTAAGATTTTGCTATTGCATGTTAGATATGGTGGTTTCTTTAAGAAACCCCAAATGTTGTAATTAGTTATTTTTTATACATAGTAAGTGTCTTTTTATGCAGTTAAGTAATTTTTTATGTATGTAACATTATGGTGTATTACATGAATGGTTTTTGTATGTTACAGTTATGTTTCCTTTTCTATTTATATTGATTATAGATTGTGATTGCCATGATTTTATTAATGGTATTTTATTTGGCTAATTTATATCTCAAATTACATATAATGTTTGTTTAGTGGTATTTCATTTTGGACTAATGAGGAATTTTAGTGCTTTTTAGGTGGGGTTTGTTCACGGCGGCAAGCAAAAGAAATAAGGCACGATCGGTGAACTCTTCACCTTATATGATTTCGTGCCATGTGGGACTCTCTCAAATGTCTTATTATTTCTTATTTGGTTTGTGAATGTGTGTGAAATATTTAGTGGGGGTATGTTTGTATAAAATTGAGTATTTTAATAAATAAATAAAATGGGTTGAAATGTGAAGTGGTGTGAGTGGTTAGGACTTAGGAGTGAAAAGTGAGAGGGTGTGAAAGGAGAGATGTGACGCTGAGGTAGAAGGTGAAGTGGTGTTATGGATGAGGTAGTCTAAATTGATACCAAAGGCTAGGCTACTCTTTTGCTCTCAAATTATTAGATATTAGTGATCGAAGGCAAAATGAGCGCCAACATAATGGGATTTCATCCGTATTCCGATCAAATAATCAAAAAAAGAAGTTTTCAGTTTCATATAGCAATCACCTCTTTCCAGCCTTAGTCAAATAGCCACCGAAGGCTCCGACAAAATAATAAATAATACTAATATAAGGTTGTGGTTATTTTAATTGATTGTATATATATATTTGATAGTTTATTTGAAATTCTTATATAAGTAGGTAGATTGCTGAGTGACTATATTGGAAATCAAATATCATCATCGGTAGAATAATAATCTTGAGATTCGTTTTCAATGAGAATGTCTAAATCAATTCCATCAGATACAGAACGGACATTATAGACGTCTGAATCTTGTAAGGCCTCGTCGGCTTCTTTGTCAACGTATATGGTTTGAATATCATTTAAAATGTTTACTATTCAAGTTAGTACAAATTCATAATTCTCGATTATAGTCTCATTATCCTTCTCTATGCTTTATAAGCCTGTTGGGCATGACTTATTAGCTAAACAATACAAATAATCATTTTACCTTATAAATTATATTGATCTTTTACTTGTATAATATAATCTATGATTATTTGTATTGATTACTATATCGATTACATATGTTGTGTTTGCTTTATTTTCTCTACTCCGATGCGATCCGTCTTATCGTCTTGCCTATTAGAATCATCCATATTTTATTAATTTACCTACAGTTACAAAAAATAAAATAATAATAATAAAAATAATAATAATAATAATAATAACACGTTAGCTTATCATATATAAATGGTAAGTAAAATCATTTATCAAATAAATAAAAGGCATAATTTAAACACATAATCGTGTCTGATATATGTAAATCAAATAAAGACATCTTAATATAACATAAACATACCTTTGGATCTTTAGTAGATGATTTGCATGCATATTTTTTATAAACGAAGCTAATAAGATACATTCGTCGTAGCGAATTGTTTCAATTTTTTTTGAAGTTGATTTCTTATAGCTGGACTCTTTGGTCAACATTTTCTTTTCTTTAAACATGAAATAGGCTTCTTTCTTCCACTGCATGATAATCAAAGGGAACAAAGGATCAACACAAAAACTAATCATGTTTCATTGACATAAAATAAAGAAAGATATTATAAAAAATGCAAGCAAATCAATAAATACCACATATACGAATAAACAAATAACATACAGAGATTACCTCGCGATTATGGTGGAAGAATGTGAATCTCACATGTATATTGTGTGATTTTTCTTTGACCATCTTCCTCTAATATTAAAATCACAAACATCCTTCCAACGCTCTTTGTTCGCTAATTCCTCCAACCATCTTTTTATAAATTCAAACCTAAATCTAATAATTTAAACTTAAATCTAAAAACATACAGTTGTGTAAAAATAAGCACCAAAGCACCTGAATAAGCAATTCTAAAGACCCTCATAACGTAAGATAAAACTTACACATTGAAGTGAAGTATGTGATAACAGAAGTCTAAACATACTGCAACAGAATTTGAAATAAACTTGCCACATTGGTAGATTATTTTCCAAAATTTCAGTTTAATAATAATGTACAGTTTATTGAATATCCGCAGAAAAAAGATATTGCAACAACAAACTTTCTATAATGAATGAATTAGAGTATATGAGATAATCAGAACTTCCGGATGGACCCCACCCAAGTTATGAGATGATCGGGCCCTGCCTGTGGAACTTGAAGATCCCCCAAATTGGTGGTCAAGTGCATCATCGACTGCTTGCTCTTGGGTTCCTCTAATCTTAGCAAGTAACTCAGAAGATGATAATGCTTTACCATTGGATGCACCAGCAACGACATTATTTTGTTTTGATCGTTCATTGTTAGAGGATCCTTCATCAGTTCGGGTTTTAGTAATCAGCTTGGAGTTCACGGGTAACCTAAATTTCCGGACTACAGATGGTCCCGGTGCACCAGCTATTCCAGATTTTCCAGTCCAGGTTGGAACATAAACACTTTCTCGGCTTCGGATCATTCGTGATTGGCGTAGTGCTTCGGCAGCTCTCTGTGAAACTTGAGAAGCTTGTTCATCGAGCTTCACCTTCTCCTCATCATTAGCATTCATTATTAAGTCATGGTTCACTGCACTCTGAAAAATTGTCATAGAAAGAAGAGGTCTTGTTAAAGGGGTTCCTGATACAGAAGTTCCTTGCTAAGCAAGATCGGCGGCCAAGTCCGGCAGGTTAGGTAACTGGTCAAAATTGGTTTCATTTTGACAACTCATTTTGAATACTGTTGGAAACAGGCACTTCAGCTAATTTTCCGTTGTTTTAACTTTCATAAATAGATAATGTGTTCGTTTATGACTTCAGAAACAATATCATGACACTTAAAACCTAATCTTTCAAAAAATATGACGTAAGAGGGCTGACACTGCTAAGTCTAGTTATATTTTAACAAATACATAAACTTCTTTTTTATATAAATGAATATAAATTTATGCTTGGTAAATGGTGGAAAAGATGACGGGCTTACATGAATTCCTTGAGCATCAAATAGACTCTTCAAGATATTTGTTTCGTTTCCTTCCCCTTCTTCGCTTTCATCAATACTCTCAGTTGTTTCATAATCACTCTCATCGGATTTCACTTGCTTCTTAGAAGAAGCATCTTTATCGGAATCATGTAATATCTCCACATGAAAGCTCGGATACCACTTCTTTGCTTCTCTTCTCCATTGCCGCAAAAGTGTCACAGGACATATAATAATGTTAGGCTTGTACATTTTACTAAAATGTAGTGCTCCAAGGAAAGCTAAGACTTGAATAGTTTTCCCAAGGCCTATCTTGTCTCCTATGATTCGACCGGCTCTTTGGCAGTGAAGCTCCCATAACCACTATACACCCACCTTCTGATAGACAAAAAGTTGGCTGAAAATAGAATATGGAATTTTTAATTTATGCATTTTCAACGCCTTCTGCATTTTCAACGCCTTCTGCATCTTCAACGCCTTCTTGATTTTCTTCTTGAATACTGGTTTCTCCCAGAGATTTCTCCTCACGAGTTCCCGTTATAGGTCACAGTTGCATCATTTTTCGCATCAGTATTTGCCAAAAAAAGCAGCACATGTCGATGATGTCTTATACACAACAGCATAAACAACCAAATAAATATGTTAATTGAAAACTTTATGTTAGTCCAATACGGGTCAAATGCTTAAGGATTATACATCACCTCTAAATTGTGACCATGGGATGTATTTTTTGGATCTGTTGCCACCATTGCCTCTTCACAGAGCTTTTCACCAAGTATCCGTAGCTGCTCATAAGTAGTAATCAACAAACCAGATTCATTTCTCAAAACAATTTTTATTAAGTAATCCCACTTCTAGTTAGTTTTCCGAAGTATACTTTCTTCTTCATCACTCTTAGTTGTTTCATAATCACTCTCATCGGATTTTCCTTGCTTCTTAGAAAAAGAATCTTTAGCATAATCATGTAATATCTCCACATGAAAGCTCGGATACCACTTCTTTGCTTCTCTTCTCCATTGCCGCTAAAGTGTCACGGACATATAATAATGCTAGGCTTGTACATTTTACTAAAATGTAGTACATATCAACATACGAATAAGCACCATAGCCAAACGGGTCTCATCCCGAATCTGTTACAACACTAATATATGCAAGATAAGTTTAGAAACTCAGTACATGGGCAAAAAGTAAATAGGTCTGTGGCAAAATTACTTACTCACCCCTCATGCGTTTCTTTCATTTGCTAACCTTTTGCTAGTTGATGCTTTATCATGTAAAAAATGTTAATCCAACAACATGAAATAAATTGCTGAAAGCACGACCTTCTGAGCCATCCCTCTTTCAGTGTGCTTCAATTTCACACTACGATCAGTTCCCGATTCTGTAAATTTCCCAATCACGATTTCCAAGGCTTGTTTGATTTAAAAGATGTTAATAAAAATATCGTCCTAAAAACGTTATTTATATTTTATGATCTTTACTTAGTTTTGTAAATGACAATTATAAAATATATCTTTTAGCAAAGTATAAATATTAGCTGTGGAAACTCGTTTTAGTCCTATCTAACTAACAACTAAGTTTCGTGATCGTTTATGGGCTCAAGGCTGTTAAGCCTTTGATCTAGGATTAACTATGTTAAGAAACAATGATAATATTGGCGGAATATTCAAATGAAGAATACAATACTATCACAACAAGGTTTTGTCAAACTTCACTGTTTGTTATTCCAACTTGGCCCCAATACTACTTGATCAATGGTAGTACGATTACACTCTAATCAGGGATCATAGATCCTTGAGGCTAAACAAACTAAACAACATTAGACCCCATGTCCAATGTTCATCAGACCCCTCGTCTGATGTTCCCACACACACTCTTACTTGGTGTTTAACTTCTTAGCATACTAAGAACTATTTTGCTCTCTATTAAACACACCTTTTAACTAAGGGTATGATCTCCCTTTTATAGTATAAAGGAGATCATTTACAAATTGATAAGCCTAGTCATCTTTTTGCTTGCTCAAATATCTAGATATTATTTTCAGTATATGAATGACTCATATAAATAATATCTTCTTCGTTCTTATCCATCTAGCAGCAGGATGACTCACTGATCAGCAGCAGCTTGGTAACACTAGCAGTACCTTGTTTGTACTAGCAGTACCTTTGCTCTACCCGTACCTTCTGGCAGTACCTTTTTGTACTAGCAGTACCTTCACTTGTAGTAGCAGTACCTTGCTCTGAACCAGCAGTACCTTGAAATACACTAGCAACAGGTTGATTTGAAATAGCAACAATCATTTACATTACCAGCAGCATCCACTTAGCATATTTTGCTTATCATTTCAGCATTCTTCATGTTTCATTCTTCTTAGTTTTTGTATCATCAAATCTATGAAAATATAATTCCCAACAATCTTCCCCTATTTGATGATTACAAAACAAAAACATTCTTGTACGAATTTCCCTAGACGAAGTAGAGAAATTGAGATAACTAAATCTCACCATGAATGAAAACTATACTGACTTCCCCTTAATCTATGCTATCCACCACGTCTCTTCCCCTTTTTGTTATCAACAAATAGGAAATTTACAAATATGATCTTTACAATTACAAATTAATAAGAATCAATAACTTCCCTGTGGTGATGCACATATAATAAATGGTTAAACACTTGAACATTTAAGCTTCCCCTGAAACCCATATGTTAACCATTTAAATCTTCCATTCTGTAGGCTTTTATGACTGATGAAGAAAAACCAATCATTACTAACTTGTTGATGAAGCAGAATAAACCAACCTTGTGTCTTATGTCTTGTACTAAAACTGACTTGAACATATACCCATGTATAGGGAGACCTCAGTCTCTTGACAATAACCTCATCTTCTATGAGACACTGAGCACTACAACGTTACTCCTTTAATTGTTTGTCAATTCATAGTCACTTGAACGAACGAACAAGTTACCTTCTCAACAAAAGATATGATAAAACACAACTTTGAAAAATTCAACTTCATCTTCAAATAAATAACAACTAACCTTCTTCGCCAATGAAAAATAATAATCAAGCCTTTTAATCTTTTAAGAACCAACTCTCTTCTGTGTGTGGTTCTTCCCCTATGTTAGTAAACCAAGAAAGAAAAACCAAAAATTCGACCATACCTCAACTGTTTCTGCAACAGTTTTCAACGATGCATATCTTGCAACCTAAGGCTCAGATTGAAGATCCCTTCAGTGAGAATCTACCTTGATATACCAAGAACCTCCAGTAAAAATTTCAGCCCGATCCAACGGTTAACGAAGGAGTTATCGTCTTTTGAAAACAGCCCTGCAGTGAGTTACGAAAATACGAACCAGATCCGAATTTTTCTTTTTTCTTTTGCTAAAACCTTTTCTTTTCCTAAATCCAGAGCCCCCCGCTCTGATACCAACTGTGGAAACTCGTTTTAGTCCTATCTAACTAACAACTAAGTTTCGTGATCGTTTATGGGCTCAAGGCTGTTAAGCCTTTGATCTAGGATTAACTATGTTAAGAAACAATGATAATATTGGCGGAATATTCAAATGAAGAATACAATACTATCACAACAAGGTTTTGTCAAACTTCACTGTTTGTTATTCCAACTTGGCCCCAATACTACTTGATCAATGGTAGTACGATTACACTCTAATCAGGGATCAAAGATCCTTGAGGCTAAACAAACTAAACACCATTAGACCCCATGTCCAATGTTCATCAGACCCCTCGTCTGATGTTCCCACACACACTCTTACTTGGTGTTTAACTTCTTAACATACTAAGAACTATTTTGCTCTCTATTAAACACACCTTTTAACTAAGGGTATGATCTCCCTTTTATAGTATAAAGGAGATCATTTATAAATTGATAAGCCTAGTCATCTTTTTGCTTGCTCAAATATCTAGATATTATTTTCAGTATATGAATGACTCATATAAATAATATCTTCTTCGTTCTTATCCATCTAGCAGCAGGATGACTCACTGATCAGCAGCAGCTTGATAACACTAGCAGTACCTTGTTTGTACTAGCAGTACCTTGTTTGTACTAGCAGTACCTTTGAATCAACTAGCAGTACCTTTGCTCTACCCGTACCTTCTGGCAGTACCTTTTTGTACTAGCAGTACCTTCACTTGTAGTAGCAGTACCTTGCTCTGAACCAGCAGTACCTTGAAATACACTAGCAGCAGGTTGATTTGAACTAGCAACAATCGTTTACATTACCAGCAGTATCCACTTAGCATATTTTGCTTATCATTTCAGCATTCTTCATGTTTCATTCTTCTTTGTTTTTGTATCATCAAATCTATGAAAATATAATTCCCAACAATCTTCCCCTATTTGATGATTACAAAACAAAAACATTCTTGTACGAATTTCCCTAGACGAAGTAGAGAAATTGAGATAACTAAATCTCACCATGAATGAAAACTATACTGACTTCCCCTTAATCTATGCTATCCACCACGTCTTTTCCCCTTTTTGTTATCAACAAATAGGAAATTTAAAAATATGATCTTTAAAATTACAAATTAATAAGAATCAATAACTTTCCCTGTGGTGATGCACATATAATAAATGGTTAAACACTTGAACATTTAAGCTTTCCCTGAAACCCATATGTTAACCATTTAAATCTTCCATTCTGTAGGCTTTTATGACTGATGAAGAAAAACCAATCATTACTAACTTGTTGATGAAGCAGAATAAACCAACCTTGTGTCTTATGTCTTGTACTAAAACTGACTTGAACATATACCCATGTATAGGGAGACCTCAGTCTCTTGACAATAACCTCATCTTCTATGAGACACTGAGCACTACAACGTTACTCCTTTAATTGTTTGTCAATTCATAGTCACTTGAACGAACGAACAATTTACTTTCTCAACAAAAGATTTGATAAAACACAACTTTGAAAAATTTAACTTCATCTTCAAATAAATAACAACTAACCTTCTTCGCCAATGAAAAATAATAATCAAGCCTTTTAATCTTTTAAGAACCAACTCTCTTCTGTGTGTGATTCTTCCCCTATGTGTGTAAACCAAGAAAGAAAAACCAAAAATTTGACCATACCTCAACTGTTTCTCCAGCAGTTTTCAACGATGCATATCTTGCAACCTAAGGCTCAGATTGAAGATCCCTCCGGTGAGAATCTGTCACACCCCCAAATTATCTGTTTTTGCAGCGGAATGGAATTCCAGGGGTACAACTGTAATAGCATCTTAACTGCAGTTATATTGAACGACCTAAAGTGTCGTTTAGAAAATACATCGTTTGATTATTTAAAACATTCAGAGTTTACAAAACATGGTCCCAAAAGATGTTACAAGTTTGCGGAAATAAAGTTTACACATTTCAAACGATGATTAAGTGCATAAAATATAAAGTGAGACGCGTCGACACCGCGACTCGATGATATGCCCATATGCAATCCAACATGCGATGCTTAATTACCTGAAAATACATTGCTAGAACGGGTCAACAATAATGTTGGTGAGTTCATAGGTTTATGTAAATGAAATGCTATACGGAAACCACAAGTATAAAGTGTATGACAAACTGCCACATGAAAATGATACATTAGCTCTTAAGCTCATGACTCCGAAGCTAGACTGAATGAAATGCCCCAACTGAGTGCTTTGCCAAACACCCTGAAATGGATCAAATGTAATGCGTTCGTATGAAAAGTTGGTGCTACCAACCCGAACGGAGGAGTCACCCTCAATAGATCTATTCACACACTCTCGCTTGCTCACAATTAACGGTTCATGATAATAGGGGACTTTAATCTTGGCAAATGAGGTAACTTAAGCAATGTAATGAGTTGATACTTTGGTCCGCATAAAAATTGGTGCAATGTATTCTCCCCCGAGAAATTTGAAATGATGTAATAACTTGAAAAATGGGGCTATGAAAACTCACCTGATGAAATAGCAACAATGATAATGATAGATATGATGTAATGATGGCTCGGTCTCTAACCGCAACCTATGATGAATGATGTGACCCAATGTAAGCAATGATACCATGCAACTCATGCAAAAACGTATGTTAACGATACCACTCGTTATTTTTGAAAATAACGTTTATTGTCGAAAAATATATTTTTGACATCTCGGCAAGTCATATACTATATTTCGTGTAAAAATGTTGGAATAATACTCCACGATCCTCTTTTGGTGTTTTATTGTCAAATAAAATAGTTTCGTCGCAAAATATTACTTTTACAACTGGTGAAAATATGACCGAACGGCCTCGCAAAACTAGTCGTAAAATATTGTACGTTAAGAGTTAGTAATAGAACTTGACGTTTTTGAAATCCTTGCAACAAGATCTCAATGTCGTCTCTTTTGAGTTTTGATCATACGCGTCTCGATCATAAAGAAAATCGGCTTTGAATATGGTGTCTTGCAAAACAATTTTCTATACTTAGAAATATTTTCTTATAATGGTTGTTTTTGGCGATACTAGGAAAATCATATTTTACTCGTTATAAGTCCGATCAACAAACGGTTGATTGATTTGGAAAGTAGGCCGGGCATACTTCGTTTCACCCGAAGGAGTTTATGGCCCAAACCGTCTCGCTCAACGGGAAAATAGCTCGTAAGATGGTGCCTCGCAAAAACTGTTTACACTTAGAAAATATTTAAGTTGTAGTGAGGCTGTCAAAATAAGTGTTGTTAGTCGGCTTTTCAGAAATTCATATCTCGGTCGTTACAAGTCCGTTTTCAACGTTCTTTATATCCACGCGTTCTTCATAACATGAACTAACATATTTTCAGTGGCTCGGCTCAGCTAGACTACGGATAACGCCTCGTTCTGTCCCCTGAAGTTCGGCCAACAGCACGCATTTTCTGAAAATAATAGTTTTTGTGTTGCTATCTTTAAAACTTCGTATCTCTTTCGTTATAACTCGGTTTTTAGTGATTCAAGCGCCCACGTTTTCGTGTTTGAGAGTACTTTCTAAATATGAAAGCTAAAATAACGCCATGTTTACTGATTTTTCCAGAGTTTGTGTTTTTGGACAGCAGGTATATAAATACGTTAGAAACTCGTTTACTTGGTTCGCGGCTTGATCAAACTACTACAACACAACTCCACAAATACACACATCCTACCATACACCTTCTTAGGGTTTCATGGGTCCTAAACATCGCTAAAAATAGTGGGCTTCGCGGGGATGTTAATAAAACATACAGATCTAGGGTTTGAGATAGTTTTAGTGAAAAATAAAACAAGTGGTATATGTAACATAAGTTTTGCATGGATAGCTCTCAAAATAAATAGGAGATACAACAATATAAGAACAAAGGAAGTATGAAATGATCAAAAATGGTGTTCTTGAGCTTACTTGATGATTGGTGAGCTAGGATGAAAAATGACCACAACCTTGGAGTTTTTATTACAAAACTCTAACAAGGAAGGTATAAGGGACTAGAATATAACTTGATCTTCAAGAAAATGTTGGATCTCCTTTGTTCTTGATTTGTGCCGTGGGATAGAGAGGGGAGGGAGAGAGTGTTTGCTTTGTTTTGCTAGTGAAATGGTTATGAAATGTTATAGAAATAAATCAAGGTTAAGTAAAGTTTTAGCATTAAAGGATTTTTGGTGTATTAGGCCCAAAAATAAGTCAAGGGGGGCGGCAAAGCTTCAAGGGGAAGCCTTAGGATTAGATTTTTTTTCCTAAAAAGATATTTTAGATAAGCCCTAGTTAGATTAGTGTGTAATTTCGGTGTTATCGGGTACCGGGTTAACTGAAAATAAAACGTGACGAATAAAAATAAACTACGACGAAGTCGTGAAAATTATGAAATCATGTTACTGATAAGAATCGGGTGTTAAAATAGTGATCGTGATGAAATATCGCAAAACGACGGAGTTATAAGCTCTTAACGTAAAATATAGCAAAAGGTTTCAAAACACCGGGTAAATTAATAATATAAATTTTATATCATTAAAATTAGCATGAAACTATATTAGGATCATTGTCGGGAGTATTTGAGTATAATATTAGTAGTAATGACTGAGTGGTAACGTTTACTGAACAAATGAACATACGTTAATGAAAATCACACAAACCCGTGCATGATTCAATATGGAAATGATGATGATGTTACTGATGATATGTAGACTACTCTAGTCTATATGACATGTCCTTACTGATGATGCATGAATACGCAGCTAAACCTGACTGGTTACGCGCATTTGAATACTTGTAAACTAGGTTTACTGAATGATAAATGAAAATCATGAATAGTGAAATGGTGAATTGTAAATTGTCAAGGTTTGGGAAATGACCTGAAATTGTGATTTGTCACTGTCGCCCACCCAAAAAGGAATTCAGTCCCTGAATTCAGCTGGTGTTGGCCTCAGAAATGGACTCGGTGAAAAGATGTGGGTATTTGAGTCGCATCTGGTCTTCTCGTTCCCAAGTAAACTCAGGACCTCTTCGAGAATTCCAGCGAACTTTTACGATAGGAATTCAACTTTGCTTCAACTGTTTGACCTCATGGTCCATGATCTCTACGGGTTCTTCCACAAAGTTAAGCTTATCGTCAAGCTGAATTTCTTCCAATGGAATCACGAGTGTTTCATCTGAAAGACATTTCTTGAGGTTTGAGACATGAAACGTGTTATGTACATTGCTGAGTTCTGACGGAAGTTCAAGCTTGTATGCTACCGGACCAATCTTTTCCAGAATCTTGAATGGCCCAATGTATCTCGGGTTCAGCTTCCCGCGTTTCCCGAATCGAATCACGCCCTTCCAAGGCGAGACTTTCAACATGACTTTGTCTCCAACCTGAAATTCTAATGGTTTGCGTCGAACATCAGCGTAGCTTTTCTGTCGACTTCTGGCTGTTTTGAGTCTTTCTCGAATCTGGATGATCTTTTCTATTGTTTCTCTAACCAACTCCGGACCGGTTAATTGTACTTCACCAACTTCGGCCCAACACACTGGAGACCGGCATTTACGACCATACAATGCCTCGAATGGTGCGGCCTTTATGCTCGAATGATAACTGTTATTGTAAGAAAACTCGATTAATGGCAAATGGTTAGCCCAACCATTTCCAAAATCAATCACGCATGCCCTGAGCATATCTTCCAATGTCTGAATCGTTCTCTCACTCTGACCATCGGTCTGAGGATGATAGGCAGTGCTCATGTCTAATTTGGTGTTGAATGCATTTTGTAGTGACTTCCAGAAATTTGAAGTAAAACGACTATCTTTGTCGGAAATGATGGAGACTGGTGCACCGTGCTTTGAGACTATTTCTTTGACATAAAGTCTGGTAAGCTGTTCCATAGTATAAGTCTCTTTGATCGGAATGAAATGGGCTGATTTGGTAAGACGATCAACGATTACCCAAATAGCATCGTAACCGCCTGAAGTCTTGGGAAGTTTAGTGACAAAATCCATTGTAATGCGCTCCCATTTCCACTGAGGAATTTCCGGTTGCTGAAGTAATCCTGAGGGCTTCTGGTACTCGGCTTTCACTTTAGCACAAGTAAGGCATTTACTGACATAGGTAGCTATCTCTGCTTTCATGTTCGGCCACCAATAAAGCTTCTTGAGATCCTGATACATCTTATCAGAACCTGGGTGAATGGAGTATTTCGACTTGTGTGATTCGTGCATGATCAACTCTCGTATTCCTCCATAGAGAGGTATCCAACTTCTGTCCTTGAAACACAATACTCCGTCTGACCTTCTCACTAAACCGTTTGCATTATCTTGCATTCCCTTAAGTGTTTCACTTGGTAAGCTTTCTTCCTTGAGCGCTTCAACCTGAGCCTCAAGGATCTTTGATGGTAAAGGGGAAATAATCGTTATTCCCAATGATCTGACTGTCAAAGGCTTGATTCGTTCTTTTCTACTGAGTGCATCTGCCACAACATTGGCTTTTCCTGGGTGATAACGAATCTCGCAGTCGTAATCACTAAGTAACTCCAACCAACGACGTTGCCTCATATTGAGTTCCTTCTGATCAAGGATATACTGTAAGCTCTTATGGTCTGTGAACACTACACACTTAGTACCATAAAGGTAGTGCCTCCAAATCTTGAGTGCAAAAATCACTGCACCCAACTCTAAGTCGTGTGTGGTGTAATTCTTCTCATGCTTCTTAAGCTGTCAAGAAGCGTAAGCTATCACCTTCTCATTCTGCATTAACACTGCTCCCAGTCCTTTATGTGATGCGTCGCAATATACAACGAAGTTTTCAATCCCTTCTGGTAGTGCCAAAACTGGTGCGCTGCAAAGTTTCTGTTTCAACAACTGAAAAGCAGACTCTTGCTTCTTTCCCCATTCGTACTTCTGGTTCTTCTGAGTCAACTTGGTCAATGGTTTTGCTATCTTGGAAAACCCTTCAATGAACCTTCTGTAATATCCGGCAAGCCCTAAGAATTGACAAATTTCTGTAGGAGTATTTGGTGCTGCCCAATCTTTAACTGCCTCAATCTTTGCTGGGTCAACTTGTAGTCCTTGACTATCAATGACGTGACCAAGAAATTGTACTCTGCGGATCCAAAAATCACATTTTGAAAATTTTGCGTACAGTTTCTCTCTCTTGAGCAGTTCTAAGATTGTTCTGAGATGTTCTCTATGCTCTTCTTCACTCTTTGAGTAAATCAGAATATCGTCAATGAATACAATCACAAACTTATCCAGGTATGGCTTGCACACCCTGTTCATGAGATCCATGAACACAGCTGGTGCGTTGGTTAGTCCGAACGGCATTACTTGGAACTCGTAATGACCATAGCTAGTTCTGAATGCTGTCTTCGGGATATCCTCCTCCCGAACTCTAAGCTGATGGTAACCCGATCTCAAGTCGATCTTGGAGTAGTAACAAGAACCTTGCAACTGATCAAACAAATCGTCGATCCTGGGAAGTGGATAACGATTCTTCACCGTCAACTTGTTTAATTCTCGGTAGTCGATGCACATTCTGAAAGATCCATCTTTCTTCTTGACAAACAAAACCGGTGCTCCCCAAGGCGAGGAACTCGGTCTTATAAATCCTTTTTCCAAGAGTTCTTGCAACTGGTTAGACAACTCTTGCATTTCTGAAGGTGCAAGTCGATAAGGTGCTCGCGCAACTGGTGCGACTCCTGGCACTAAATCGATCTGAAATTCCACTTGGCGAGTAGGTGGAAGTCCTGGTAAGTCTTCAGGAAAGACTTCTGGAAAATCTCTAGCAGTTGGTACATCTTCAAGTCGCTTCTCCTTCGACTTCTTCTCTACGATATGAGCCAAAAATGCATAACAACCCTTCTTTATGTACTTTTCTGTTTTGATGCACGATATGATACTGAGTCTGGTTCTACTTCGCTCCCCACGAATGACCAATGTTTCACCGTCGTAAGGAAGATGAATAACTTTTTCATCACAAATAATTCTGGCATGGTGTCGAGACAACCAATCCATACCGATGACGATGTCGAAACTTCCAAGTTCTACGGGCATGAGGTCTATATGGAATGGATGGTTTAGGAAATTGAGAGTACAACCACGAATAATCGTGTCGGTAACAACTATGGAACCATTAGCTAGTTCGACATGATAAGGAATGTCTAATGTGGTTGGTTTAATGTTAAGTAATGGTGCAAATGTAGTGGAAACAAAACTTCTATCGGCTCCTGAATCAAATAAGATAGATGCATAACGATTATTGACAAGGAACGTACCCGTAACGACATTCGGGTCTTCCTTGACATCTTCTCCTCCGATCACATAAGCTCTTCCTCTTGCTGTTCCACCTTGGTTTCCAGTCCTCTGATTCTTTCCCTTCGGACAGTCATGCTTGAAGTGTCCGACTTCTCCACAACCAAAGCATGTTAGTGGAGGCTTCTGATTATCATCCATATATGGAGCTTGGCAACCCTTGGTTGGATGACCAATTTTCTTACAATTCCCACAAGGATTTGGGCAATTTCCAAGGTTATGGTGGGTTTGACATTTGTTGCACTTGGGTAGAGTACCATTGTAACCCTTCTTCTCAGCTGGACCTGCAACATAGGCCCTTGTAACTTCCTATTTCTTCGGTGGTGGTGGTGGTGCAGCATTGTTATTCTGGTTGTTATCCCACTTTCTTTTATTGTTGTTGTTGTTGGAATGGTTTCTGTTGCTGTTAAAGTTGTTGTTGTTACGATAGTTGTTGTTGAAATTTCGGTTATTGTTGGTGTTGGTGTTGGTGTTATTGTTGTTTGATGTAGTTCCTTTCTTCACTATCTGAGCCATGAGTTTCTGAGACATTCTGATTGCCTCATCTATTGTCTGCCGGTCAAAAGACATTACATCACCACGGATGTTGGTAGGTAATCCACCGATGAAATTTTCTAGCAACTTCTCATTATCCGAAACCATATTTGGACATAGTGCAGCTAATTCCTGAAACCTCCTGATATATGTTTCAATATCATTTCCTGTTGTCACTAGCTCATAGAATTCTGTCTCCAACTTTTTCACTTCGGTACGTGGACAAAACTTCTTCGAAATTAGTTTCTTGAATTCATCCCAGGTAAGCTTTTGAGCATTTTCCATTCCTATGGGCTTCGCGTAAGAAGTCCACCATGACATAGCTTCTGCCACAAGGGTACTAGTGGCAAACTTCACTTTGCTTTCTTCCGGACAGTTGCATAGAAGGAATACATATTCTGTCTTTACAAACCATCTAATCATAGCAGTGGCTCCTTTAGTGCCTTTGAATTTCTCTGGATCACCACTCTTGAAATCCTTGTACGTACATTTACGCACATTAGTTCCATTAGTATTTGTTCCTCCAGTTCCTCCGGTGTCTGCCCCTGAAGCAGCTTCAGCAGCAGCTGCAGCCACGGCAGCTCTTTCATTCTCCAATGCTGCCTCAATACTGTCGGCAACAAGTCTCTTGATCTGAGCGGGTGTCATAGAAGGAGTACTTTTCTTGGGTGGCATGATTCTTCACAATCACAAAAGATAACAACAATGAGAATCCACAAAAGAAAATGATCATCACACACAATATATACAACCACCATATGTATATACAACCACAACATGTATAAATAAAATGGAATCACAATGCACAAGGATATAATACATGAAAATTTCGGCCTACATGGACCGATATCATAAAGTAGCACAACAAAAATCCGGCATAGCAGAGTCACACTTGACATATTTGTTTGTACTACAAGCAAAAGATAGCAAGTTCTAACTACGTCCCACACCCCGGGACTAGGATAATAATGTACAAGCTACATAATAAAAGTCCAACACTAAGCACTCCCTGGTGCTCCTCCTGGTCCACGCCTGAGACGGCGGATCTCTCTGTCCATAGCAACTATGATCTCCTCCAAATGCTCCACTCGAAGCTGAAGGTCTGCCTCTCGGCTCCCTGATGCTGTCAATCTAGCCTGAACTGATGTCATCTCACTGTCCTGTCTGTGCTGTTTCTCCTGTGCCATCTGTGCCCTGTCAAACAACTCGGGCATCTCCTGCCTCAGTCGAGTGATCTGCTCTGAGCTCTCTAGCTGACGTGCCTCTAACCCCTGGTAAGACACATCAATGGCAACCCTGCCCTGTACTAATCCCTCAACCTCATCCTCTATGGCCTCCACTCGGCTCACAGGGATCTCCTCTATGTAGCCTAATGCCCTGTCCATCTGACCCTGTAGATGAACTAGTCTCGCATCGAGAGCAGCAGTAGTAAGTAGCCTGGTAGTGGCAGCCCTCGAGCTCTCACCTATCTCGAATCGGCTGGGTGGTATAGTCTCGGATGTGTCTAGAGTGTCTGAAGATGATGAATCAACCCGGGCACGCTTCTTGAGCGGCAAATCCGAGGTAGGTACAGAATCCCTGATATGGACTGGTGAGGATGGTACTTCAGGTACGGGTAGTGATGGTGTATGAGTAACAATAGGTATAGGTGAAAGTGGTCGTGGTAGTCTCACCCTCTTCCGCGCAGTCTGGCGGAGTTTGGAGCGGCGGACTAATGGAGTCTGTCCTGGCTGAATAGTGATAGTAGGAGGTGATGGAACTGGGGTACGGAAAGCAACACTCTTTCGCGCAACCGCGCGACCTCTGAGTGGTCTGGATCTAGTAGGCACATCGGGGTTGCTACCCGAAGCAAATGATGATGGTGGTGGCAATGATGCAAAAGCAGCTGGGGATCTGATCATAGGACGACGAAAAACGCCTAGCAGCAGTGCGCTTCATGCGCGGTCCATCCGGATATAAACGGTAAACATGTCCATAGGGTATAAACTCTCCCGGCTGGATAACAGGTACAATGTCAGGACCACGATGGATCAGTGGTGACACAGGTGGGGTAGGTGCGACTTCTCCCTCCTCAAAGGGTTCGGTCTCGTCATCCGACATCACAGGGGATGACTCTGGAGTAGGCTCCACTGACGACAATATGATAGCGGGTAATGAGGATGATGATGTAACAGACACTAGTATGATAGAGGGTAGTGAGGAACTCTCTGTGTCCGATGAAAGGACAATAGGGTGCGAATCTGACGACATCTCTGTGACAATCAATGTGGAATAAAGTAAATAAACATTTACTTAATGTGGGTCATGATGAAATGATATATGTATGAAATCACATGTAATGAATGCGGCATAATGAATATGCACTTATGATGAAATAATGGGATGCTATGATGGTGTAGTTATAGTCTAGGGTATCGTGAACAACCTAGTTCGCTATAACTCAAGCTCTGATGCCAATCTGTCACACCCCCAAATTATCTGTTTTTGCAGCGGAATGGAATTCCAGGGGTACAACTGTCATAGCATCTTAACTGCAGTTATATTGAACGACCTAAAGTGTCGTTTAGAAAATACATCGTTTGATTATTTAAAACATTCAGAGTTTACAAACATGGTCCCAAAAGATGTTACAAGTTTGCGGAAATAAAGTTTACACATTTCAAACGATGATTAAGTGCATAAAATATAAAGTGAGGCGCGTCGACACCGCGACTCCATGATATGCCCATATGCAATCCAACATGCGATGCTTAATTACCTGAAAATACATTGCTAAAACGGGTCAACAATAATGTTGGTGAGTTCATAGGTTTATGTAAATGAAATGCTATACGGAAACCACAAGTATAAAGTGTATGACAAACTGCCACATGAAAATGATACATTAGCTCTTAAGCTCATGACTCCGAAGCTAGACTGAATGAAATGCCCCAACTGAGTGCTTTGCCAAACACCCTGAAATGGATCAAATGTAATGCGTTCGTATGAAAAGTTGGTGCTACCAACCCGAACGGAGGAGTCACCCTCAATAGATCTATTCACACACTCTCGCTTGCTCACAATTAACGGTTCATGATAATAGGGGACTTTAATCTTGGCAAATGAGGTAACTTAAGCAATGTAATGAGTTGATACTTTGGTCCGCATAAAAATTGGTGCAATGTATTCTCCCCCGAGAAATTTGAAATGATGTAATAACTTGAAAAACGGGGCTATGAAAACTCACCTGATGAAATAGCAACAATGATAATGATAGATATGATGTAATGATGGCTCGGTCTCTAACCGCAACCTATGATGAATGATGTGACCCAATGTAAGCAATGATACCATGCAACTCATGCAAAAACGTATGTTAACGATACCACTCGTTATTTTTGAAAATAACGTTTATTGTCGAAAAATATATTTTTGATATCTTGGCAAGTCATATACTATATTTCGTGTAAAAATGTTGGAATAATACTCCACGATCCTCTTTTGGTGTTTTATTGTCAAATAAAATAGTTTCGTCGCAAAATATTACTTTTACAACTGGTGAAAATATGACCGAACGGCCTCGCAAAACTAGTCGTAAAATATTGTACGTTAAGAGTTAGTAATAGAACTTGACGTTTTTGAAATCCTTGCAAATCTCAATGTCGTCTCTTTTGAGTTTTGATCATACGCGTCTCGATCATAAAGAAAATCGGCTTTGAATATGGTGTCTTGCAAAACAATTTTCTATACTTAGAAATATTTTCTTATAATGGTTGTTTTTGGCGATACTAGGAAAATCATATTTTACTCGTTATAAGTCCGATCAACAAACGGTTGATTGATTTGGAAAGTAGGCCGGGCATACTTCGTTTCACCCGAAGGAGTTTGTGGCCCAAACCGTCTCGCTCAACGGGAAAATAGCTCGTAAGATGGTGCCTCGCAAAAACTGTTTACACTTAGAAAATATTTAAGTTGTAGTGAGGCTGTCAAAATAAGTGTTGTTAGTCGGCTTTTCAGAAATTCATATCTCGGTCGTTACAAGTCCGTTTTCAACGTTCTTTATATCCACGCGTTCTTCATAACATGAACTAACATATTTTCAGTGGCTCGGCTCAGCTAGACTACGGATAACGCCTCGTTCTGTCCCCTGAAGTTCGGCCAACAGCACGCATTTTCTGAAAATAATAGTTTTTGTGTTGCTATCTTTAAAACTTCGTATCTCTTTCGTTATAACTCGGTTTTTAGTGATTCAAGCGCCCACGTTTTCGTGTTTGAGAGTACTTTCTAAATATGAAAGCTAAAATAACGCCATGTTTACTGATTTTTCCAGATTTTGTGTTTTTGGACAGCAGGTATATAAATACGTTAGAAACTCGTTTTCTTGGTTCGCGGCTTGATCAAACTACTACAACACAACTCCACAAATACACACATCCTACCATACACCTTCTTAGGGTGTCATGGGTCCTAAACATCGCTAAAAATAGTGGGCTTCGCGGGGATGTTAATAAAACATACAGATCTAGGGTTTGAGATAGTTTTAGTGAAAAATAAAACAAGTGGTATATGTAACATAAGTTTTGCATGGATAGCTCTCAAAATAAATAGGAGATACAACAATATAAGAACAAAGGAAATATGAAATGACCAAAAATGGTGTTCTTGAGCTTACTTGATGATTGGTGAGCTAGGATGAAAAATGACCACAACCTTGGAGTTTTTATTACAAAACTCTAACAAGGAAGGTATAAGGGACTAGAATATAACTTGATCTTCAAGAAAATGTTGGATCTCCTTTGTTCTTGATTTGTGCCGTGGGATAGAGAGGGGAGGGAGAGAGTGTTTGCTTTGTTTTGCTAGTGAAATGGTTATGAAATGTTATAGAAATAAATCAAGGTTAAGTAAAGTTTTAGCATTAAAGGATTTTTGGTGTATTAGGCCCAAAAATAAGTCAAGGGGGGCGGCAAAGCTTCAAGGGGAAGCCTTAGGATTAGATTTTTTTCCTAAAAAGATATTTTAGATAAGCCCTAGTTAGATTAGTGTGTAATTTCGGTGTTATCGGGTACTGGGTTAACTGAAAATAAAACGTGACGAATAAAAATAAAATACGACGAAGTCGTGGAAATTATGAAATCATGTTACTGATAAGAATCGGGTGTTAAAATAGTGATCGTGATGAAATATCGCAAAACGACGGAGTTATAAGCTCTTAACGTAAAATATAGCAAAAGGTTTCAAAACACCGGGTAAATTAATAATATAAATTTTATATCATTAAAATTAGCATGAAACTATATTAGGATCATTGTCGGGAGTATTTGAGTATAATATTAGTAGTAATGACTGAGTGGTAACGTTTACTGAACAAATGAACATACGTTAATGAAAATCACACAAACCCGCGCATGATTCAATATGGAAATGATGATGATGTTACTGATGATATGTAGACTACTCTAGTCTATATGACATGTCCTTATTGATGATGCATGAATACGCAGCTAAACCTGACGGGTTACGCGCATTTGAATACTTGTAAACTAGGTTTACTGAATGATAAATGAAAATCATGAATAGTGAAATGGTGAATTGTAAATTGTCAAGGTTTGGGAAATGACCTGAAATTGTGATTTGTCACAGAATCTACCTTGATATACCAAGAACCTCTAGTAAAAATTTCAGCCCGATCCAACGGTTAACGAAGGAGTTATCGCCTTTTGAAAACAGCCCTGCAGTGAGTTACGAAAATACAAACCAGATCCGAATTTTTCTTCTTTCTTTTGCTAAAACCTTTTCTTTTCCTAAATCCAGAGCCCCCCGCTCTGATACCCACTGTGGAAACTCGTTTTAGTCCTATCTAACTAACAACTAAGTTTCGTGATCGTTTATGGGCTCAAGGTTGTTAAGCCTTTGATCTAGGATTAACTATGTTAAGAAACAATGATAATATTGGCGGAATATTCAAATGAAGAATACAATACTATCACAACAAGGTTTTGTCAAACTTCACTGTTTGTTATTCCAACTTGGCCCCAATACTACTTGATCAATGGTAGTACGATTACACTCTAATCAGGGATCAAAGATCCTTGAGGCTAAACAAACTAAACAACATTAGATCCCATGTCCAATGTTCATCAGACCCCTCGTCTGATGTTCCCACACACACTCTTACTTGGTGTTTAACTTCTTAGCATACTAAGAACTATTTTGCTCTCTATTAAACACACCTTTTAACTAAGGGTATGATCTCCCTTTTATAGTATAAAGGAGATCATTTACAAATTGATAAGCCTAGTCATCTTTTTGCTTGCTCAAATATCTAGATATTATTTTCAGTATATGAATGACTCATATAAATAATATCTTCTTCGTTCTTATCCATCTAGCAGCAGGATGACTCACTGATCAGCAGCAGCTTGGTAACACTAGCAGTACCTTGTTTGTACTAGCAGTACCTTTGAATCAACTAACAGTACCTTTGCTCTACCCGTACCTTCTGGCAGTACCTTTTTGTACTAGCAGTTCCTTCACTTGTAGTAGCAGTACCTTGCTCTGAACCAGCAGTGCCTTGAAATACACTAGCAGCAGGTTGATTTGAACTAGCAACAATCATTTACATTACCAGCAGCATCCACTTAGTATATTTTGCTTATCATTTCAGCATTCTTCATGTTTCATTCTTCTTTGTTTTTGTATCATCAAATCTATGAAAATATAATTCCCAACATTAGCTAAAGTCTTTTTAAAACACATTTTTATATTTCACATAAACACTAAAATTACATTTTACACATTTACAAGTTTATTTCCTAAAAAGGAAACTTTATTTTCCAAAATGTAGAATGACATCATGGCATGCATCATACATGTAATCTTGGAAAGATCTTGTAATATTTTGTTTAGATCTTCAAGCCAAAGAGTTGACATTGGAAGATCTTGAAATGACTTGACAAAGATATGGAAAGACTGTGCAAGATTTGGAAAGATTTGAAGATCTCATAGCTGGCCTGACATGGCGGATCCAAATGGTATAAAGGACGGATTCCTTTTTTGGGATCCGCCGGATCCGTCAGGTGTTCACAAGCTTGCCTATAAATAGGAAGCTGATCATTTGGACACACCATTACTCATATAGCTTAAATACATACTCATTCATTTACTAACCCATATCATTCATATCATTGTCATTGATCTCTCTTTTGTAGCAAAGAAGATCAAGCTAACAAACTTCAACAAACATACTGTTGCAAGTTCTAGTAGTTAGGTTCTGTGTGATTTTATAGTAGTTCTCATATCATCATTTGTATCATTTAGATCAGTAAGTGTGGTTAGTGTTTTAGTCCTCAAAACAAAAAGAGTGTAGGGAGTGGTTGTACCCTTGTGAAAGAACCAAACGGGAGTGGTTGTGACCCTTGTAAAGAACCCGGTGTTTAGCTTAGTACCGGAAAAGGAAGTAAGCGACGTGTAAAGGTTTTCTCCACCTAGAAGAGAGTTTGTTTCTTAGTGAAGGATAACTCTCGAGTTAGAGGCTCGAGGAGTGGAGTAGGGCAAGGAAGAGAGTCCTTGTAGCCGAACCACTATAAACATCCGTGTTGTGTGGTTTGATCTTTCCTCTCTTTACTTTTCGTATATATTGTGTGAATATTTGTTTGTGCATATTTCCTTTGAAATTACATATAGTAACAAAGAAAATTAATTTTAAAACGGTAGAACTATTCAACCCCCCTTCTAGTTTTCCACAATTGGCATCAAGAGCTACGTTACTTAAGATTTTTAAAATATATTGTATTTTAAAACTTAAAACGATCCATGGATTTTGAAAACTTTAAAAAAGGGCAATCTATGCAAAGACCACCACTATTCGAACCAAATTGTTTCATATATTGGAAAAATCGCTTTGAGACTTATGTGAAATCAAAGGATATAGATATATGGTATATAAATGTAGAGGGTGACTACAAACCCTTTAGTAATAACATTTCAGGTGGTCGGGATGAAGGTACTTCTCTTACTCGTCACAGTGATGAGCAAAAGAAGTTGATTGCCAAAAATAATGAAGCCAAAATGATGCTTTATAATTCTTTACCTAAGAAAGAATATGAAAGAGTTTTAATGTGTAAAACGGCTAAAGATATTTGGCAATCTCTAATTATCACTCATCAAGGGAACTCACAAGTCAAAGATAACAAAATTGATCATCATGTTCAACAATATGAACAATTTGTTATCTCTGAAGATGAGACCATTGATAGTGCGTTTGCTAGGTTTAATACTATTATTACATCACTTAAAGCACTTGACGAATCTTTTTCTAGTAAGAATTTTGTCAGGAAATTTCTAAGAGCACTCCATCCGAAGTGGAGAGTGTAGGATCGAGTACTTCGAGCTTGATTGAGCTTGGTTAAACAAGAACCTCTGTATGGAATACAAGTGTTTATGCGGAAACTAAACAACAAGTATAA